>KV014918.1:43939-54487 GCA_001598015.1 Dorcoceras hygrometricum | reverse complement strand
AAGTTATTTGTATTGTTATTCAATAACATTTATTTTTTTTAAAAGGAATTACATTTCAAATTTCAAATTCAAATCTCAATTATTATTCTTTTACATTTAAATTCGAATTCAAACACAAATTAAAATTCGAATTCAAAATCCAAAAATTTACATTAAAGTTCTAATTAATTATAATTCAAATTTGAAATAACAAAATTAAATTCAAAATTTGAGTTTGAAAATTTGAATTTCCAAAATCAAATTTCAAAAAAGGAATTTTTTTTTTTAAATTAATATCATTTTTTCGTTTAAAAAACCGTTTTTTATTTTTTTTTTTATTTTTTTTTAATAACAAGAAATTCGAAAAAAAAAAAAAACCGAAAACCGGCCCGGAACCGGTTCTCACGGTTCCGGTTCCGGTTCCGGGATTTACGGACCCGGACCCGCCGGTTCCGACCCGGAACCGGCCCGTGGTCGGGTCTATTTATACCATACACCAAATGGAATTAAATCCAAATGCAATTCCAAATCTCAATTTTTATTTATCCAAAGAAATTCTTCAAATGCATTATTTTCTCTGAGAAATTATTTATCTCCATTCTTACACTTTTGTTATCTCACTCAACAACAATTTCTGATAAGCCTCCATTTAGATTACTCCTTGACACCATACAAGCCTTACATTCTAACATGTTTAACACAGAACTTTGTCGTCTACCATCTTCAGAGGCTCGGTTTTCATTGTGGGAATGGTGATGCGTATTGCAACCATGCTCGTTGGTTGGAATCGAGCATTTCGTACTCCCACAAGTTTCTGATTTCAAATCTTGATTGATTTCGCCATAGCATTGATTATCGACGGCTTTGGTTTCATTGTGGGAATGGTGATGTGTATAGCAACCATGATCATTGGTTGGAATCGAGAATTTCGCACTCCCACAAGAGGCGGAATTATCTGAATGAACATGAATATGATGTACGCTCAGTGATATCAAATCTAGGTCGTCTTTGTTGCCACAACATTGCTGGCCTGTAACGGTGGCCTCGTCGCGTGGGAGGAAACGTGCATCGCAACCATGCTCTTTGGCGGGAACCGAGCATTTCTTCGTTTCACAGGATACCGCATTTTCAGAAAAATCATGCTTGTGCGCTCTCTGCGATGACGAATCCTGAGAACCGCTGCTGCAGCAGTGTTGGTCTTTAGTTTTGGCCTCATTTTCCGGAGGTTGATGTGAATTGCAACCATGATCTATAGCCGAAATCGAGCATTTCTTGCTCCCACAAGATGCTGAATTTGTAAAACCTGAACCACATTTGGAGGCACAGTTCCTGGATGAGCTAGACTGAAGCTGACATTTCATCTGAGACTCGATATCAGAACAACAAGACTCATGAGTATGAGATGAACTATCTGTAGAATGGCGCTTGTGTCTGCGTTTGTGGTCGTGAGCACTTGATCGACTCCATTTGTTTCCTCGTGTAGGTGTTCCCCGAAGTAGCAGCATGCTATTAAAAATCACCAACAAGCATGTTCCAACATCAGTGAGCACCGCAGCCCAGACGAGTGGATGACCGGCTATAGCCAATGCTACAATGGCTGCCTTGGTTGAAATTGATATTATCACATTCTCAATGACTTTCCTTCTCACTTTCTTGGCTAACCGTGCAGCTTTGGGTACTCTTTGGATGTCGTTCGACATAAGGATGATATCTCCCGTCTCTGTTGCAAGTGCTGAGCCTGAAACTCCCATGGAGATTCCAATATCTGCTGTGGCTAATGCAGGGGCATCGTTTACACCATCACCAATCATCGCTGTTGGGCCTTCCTTTCGTAACTCGGTAACGATTGTTGATTTGTCTTCTGGTAGGAGTTCAGCATGAATAACATCTAAAGAACCCCCTAACTGACGGAAAATTTCTTTTTGAGTTTGTTTGTTTAATTTCCTGCTATGAATCATCTAAAAATTTGGAACTACCAATGATGATCTTACCTGATCTTGTGCATGCTTGGCAGCTGCATGACTATCTCCAGTTAACATCACAGTTTTGATGCCTAATGACTTGATGTCATTGATCGCTTCCTTTGCACCTGTTCGACATACGTCCGAGAGACAGAAAACACCAGCCGGAGATGACCCCAAGAAAACATAGCCAATGGACTTTGCCACAGCGTTGTAGCCCTCTAATTTGGGAACTGAATTTCAGGAAAGATTGAAAGCACACATCAAGAAAAGATGATTCAATTCGGTACTCAATGTGTAAATTTAATTAAAAAAATTTTAAACCTAAGCTTGCTCTCTCAATAAAAGTTCTTGAGTAACCAAAGATTGAAGAGGTTTTGAGTGTTTTTTTTTTACCAGCAGTACATCCTGCTCTTGAAGCAATTTTTGAGTTTCCAACATATAGTTCAACATCATCAATTCTTCCATATATCCCTTCTCCGGGAAAATTTTGAAACATCACTACTTTCTCAGGTTTTGGCTCAATGCCATATTCTTTTGAAAAATCTACCAGAGCAGCTGCCATTGGATGACTTGATTTACTCTCAATGCTCGATATCCTGTAAGGTTTCAGGAATAATCATCATCCCCGTTAAAACGACACAAAAACAATAAACTTTGATAAAGAATTCCTACCAATACAACAAAGTGTTCAAGGTAATATCATCATGCAATGATCTCAAATCCTCCACAAAAAACTCTCCCCGAGTTATTGTCCCAGTTTTGTCAAAAGCCATTATCTTTATCCGAGCCAATGTCTCAAGATACTCCGCCCCTTTAATCAGAACTCCTAGTGTTGCAGCTTTTGAAAGTGCACAAAACATAACTACTGGTGTGGACAGAAGGAGTGCACAAGGGCATCCACTTACTAACACCACCAGAGCCAAATGATACCATTCTCTCTTGCTGTGCACTCGGAATGCCAAGGGGACTACAGCCAAAGATGCAGATATAACCACTATGGCTGCAAGAAATTCGACAAAGAAGTTAAGTTCATTTTCTTGTATTAATCGTTGACACTACTATCTCGAGAAACATGAGCATGTTATGCCATACAGTTTAAATTGTTTTAATGAAATGGTTATCGTAAGATAGCATTGATATAGTAGTAGACGCTCACCTGGTGTATAATACTTTGCACACTTGTCTATAAATCTTTGTGTGCCTGATTTGTTGTTCTGAGCCTCTTCAACAAGCTTCGCCATCCTTGCCACCATACAATCTTCAGTGACAGTGGTTGTTTTAACACTGATATAACCTAAGAACATCCGGGGTAACAAGTAAATTTATGCTCATATCTACCACAACTAGACATCAGTACCAGAACTAAGGATATGTATATCATTACCGTTAAGATTGATTGTGCCAGCCCAAACTATGGAGTCTTTCTGCTTAGACACAGGAAAAGATTCACCTGTCAAATTTTTTTCATCCACTTCGCAGTTGCCTTCCACAACGACCCCATCTATAGGTATTGTTTCACCGGTCTTCACAGCTAAAATGGTGTTTAATTTAACTTCATCAGCATTTATTTCTTCACCAGTTTCGGCCAGGATGGCTCGCTGGGGGACAACGTTTGCCAAGGATGACATGATGGATATGGCCTACAAGGATACAAGCAACCTTCGACATTGCATGACATCCAACACGCTGCGTTTAAATGAAAAGAATGGTTCTATAATGAGAAGGACTGGTGCAGTGATCTGCTAACCTTGTGGCTGGCCCTGGATTCTAGCCAATCGGCTATTGTGAACAAGAAAACCATTGTGGCAGCTTCCCAGTAATCATGAAGGGCTATTGATCCTGAAACTGGAATATAACATGTTAGCGAGCGCTCTACGAAAAGTAAATCCATTATATTTCGACTTCGGGTTTATTGTTTAATGCTAGGGAATGTATCCAGGAAAAGATCTGGTAAAATACCTGCGATCAGAACGAGGATGTTGATGTCAAGTGTAACATTTCGAATCGAAGCAACAGCCTTCAAGCAAATGGGTATAACCCCCACAGCAACGGCACCAATGGCTAACCATTTCAGGGGACTGAAGAAAAATTGAAGGAACGAAAGCAAAAGCAATGCACCGCTAGCAATGGAATAAGGGCTGGGCCATTTGTTCTTGTAATCACCGGTACCATGTAATCTCACGTTTGCCTCCAATCTTGCTTGATTCAATGCCTTAACTGTCCCAAATTAAGTAATAAGAAAAATAAACTATTAACGTCTATATGTAGTCTCACGTTTGCCTCCAATTTTGTTTTATAATATAGATATCTGATAAATAATTATATTCGATCAAATTGGACCTTAGTTTTCAAAAATAATAGTTCAAATGGTTAGAATATTCGATATTTCGAGTCTAACGAGAACTCGAGCTCCAATTCATGGTCGAATTCAAGCCTTAAGTTTTTCATGATATTTGGTAATTGGAATCGATTATTTATACGACTAGGAATGAAAATTTGATGCTTATATATCTAGACAAACGGTTTGTTCGACTCCAGATTGGAAATGAATCTGGTTATAAGTGAACATGTATTTTTCACGTGCTTGATGTAATGCATGAGACTAAGTTAAAATTGGTCCTAAGCCATTAATAATTCCTAAACAAAGTGAAATGAGGATTAGAACAAGACTTGCACACAAAATCAACATGACTTTAATCAGGATATGATTTATGAATTTTCTCATGATATATAGTGTTCTCATTTCCCAAATTTCTAAATATGAGCTTTTTGAAACTACACATATTCCTTGTATTATATAATCTACGGGCCATACCAAATTTGTTGGTGGACTTTTATTATTATTGATAACTTTATAAATTTGTCCAATATAGAATAAAAAATAGGTCCCCGACCCACCACTGGGGTAACGCACAATTCATGTGCTCCAGCGAGAAACACACCGACTCTGGTTTTCCCCTTCCCTTAAACATTTATTTGCTGGATGCATTTGCCAACATTTAATAAATTAAAGGGGAAATAAAAATTCTGATCTTGAAAATTAAACGTGCAATCTGAATTTTGGTTTCTAAAAGGTAAAAAAAATACAGAGCCCTTTTGAAAAACACTGGCGATAGACGTTTTCAATGCAATGGGATAGTGTTTGGGATTTGAACCTAATTAAGTTCACTGTTTTTTTTTCTGCACTTTAAATCATTTTTTTCATGTCATCGCTAGATGTAAAGTGAACATTATATAATGTAAAAAGGTCAAGTTATTGGACTAATACTTAATTCGACCAATTACAAGACCAATTATAGTGGTTGTGTTTATTTGGAAGGACGTGATTACGAAGAAATGTTGTATTAAATATGATTATTAAACTAATTTGGAAGACATGAAGTGATAATATAAAAACATATTATATTGGTTTGAATGATAAGTGTAGTATTGTATAACCAAAATACATATATGACTTTACCCTTTAACTATCATAATAATTTATGTTTATTTCTAACATAAGGTTGGAAGTAACAATATGGTTAATTTAAACCTTTTATTGTTTTTTCACATATAAAGTCATTTTTTTCTACAAAAAGTTATTAGGTATAAATATTATTTATTTTAAAAAACGAAAACTTGATTGAAAGACATTATTTCGCATGACACGTTATGACTTATGACATTAAATAATTTTAAGAAAAATATGATTAAATAATGCATTCAAAATATGAGTATACGAAGTGCATCAACGGGATGTGAAAATAGACGCTCAACCCGGATTTATTATTCAATTCATTAAAATAAGAGTCACTTAAAAAGAATTCTAAATCACCGAAAAGTTATAAAATAAAATACAAAATAATATAAAATTAGATAAATAAAAAAGAGAGGTTGTGATAAACCTATTTTGCTCTCATAACCTCTACAGATAAATAATCCCTTCTAAAATTTATTATTCAAAAGCATATATAAATCTCATTATTAACGAGTTAAAATATTTAGAAAGATTTTATAATTTAATAACTAAACATATAATCTCCATATATATAGTACATACAAGAATTACCTAATACCCTTAAGTAGCTCTTATAGCTCTATTGACATCCTGAGTAGTATATTAATAGATCCATAAGAGGTTTATAAGGAAGGTAGCTCATTAACTCATAACTACATAGCTCATAGCTACCATTAACTCATCAATATAAAAAAATATTTAATAATAAATACAGTTACATAACACTGTCTCAAATCTACGATCCCGAGACAAATCAATCAATTCACCAAATTAACTCAGACTCTTTGCATTCTATTCAAATTCAAAATTTATCTGATTTGCTTGAAATTTTAAGAGCATTATAATTTCCATTGATTCCAAAATCATTTTAATATCATTAGAGTGATATAAAGTTCTATATAAACAATGTTTTTTGTGTGATGCAAATCACATATTAGTTTGATATATAAACCAGAGCCAAAATACAAAGTCTATTTATAGAAACTAGCAATCAATAATAATAATATTAGTTCCCATATATTGAGTTGTATTAGTCTGACATATAAACCACAACCAAAATATAAAGTCTATTCATGGAAACTAAAAAAATACTTACTACTAAATTAAGTTACATAACACTGGCTCAAATATTTGATGATACAATGATAGTTGTATTTAAATTTCGAATTTGAATATAATGTAAGAAGTTTGAGTTAAACCATATTTTAGTCTGATATATAAACCATAACCAAGATATAATGTTACTTATAGAAACTAAGCAATCAATTAACAATAATATGAATTAACAACTATAAAAATATTAATATTAATAGTTATATTTACTATAAAAATTTAGATCATAAATGAAAATTTATTTCTCAATGTCTCATATATTTGGAATGCCAATTCCAAGAGAGATTATGGATCTCACATATTTGAACTGTTAATTTCAAGAGAGAATATTGATGTGTCACTTAAAGATAACTTACTTTTATTTTGAAATTTGAATTAGATTAGAATTATATTGTACTACATATATTATCAATAAAAAAATATAATTTATGTTAAATACAATTACATAACATTGCCTCAAATATTTGAGGCTATAATTCTGAAACAGGTAATTTAATGATTTATTATATTTAAAACTTCAATATTATGCATCAATATCAATATTATTACAACATTCTTAATTATTACTAATTAAAATAATTATTTCTTCGTGCATCGTACGTGTGTAATACTAATAAGAAATATTAATTCTGTTATCCTCATAACCAGGCAACCAAACGCAATCCCTATTACTAAGTGATTTTCTAAGTAATTTCTCGAAATGTTTAATATTTGACCCCGCATAAATTATATCGTACCCTTCAATCTTGCTTGCGCATAACAAAATATATTCTATAAATATAAACAAACAGACGAAAAAATAACAACAGCTACAATAATAAATAGCAGAAACGACGATAATGACATTATTGTTAAAATAGAATAATTATAAGTTACCTATTTGAATCTGGGAAACGAGGAGGGAATCATGAAAAACGATGACTGTTTTAGTCGGAACAATCACTGAGAAATCTTTGACCCCGTCGAGCGAATTAAGAATCCTTTCAATTATTGGAACCTCTGATGTACAACAGAGCCCCACCACATCAAAATAGCTTTTTTGAAACTTTTTGCCTAATTCTTTTCCATTAGTATCCATAACTATCCTTCTTCAAAATTTTCTGCCAAACGAAAAATAGAAAAAATTATATTAAATCCAATGAAAATATAAACCAAGTCGATTAATTAACGAGCTTGCATGCTCCTACCGATCGATGATGCAATGTATCAGAAAATCTTGATAAATGTAATTTCTTTTTCTAAAGAAGAAAATACTTGACAACTCATTTTCAAATCAAGATATGATAGAAGGGGTAAAATAATAATTAATTGCACAACTAATTATTCACTAAAAGTGACATACCTGTAAGAAGTGACATACCTATTTTTCAAAGAAAATAGGCCTCTGATGCATATTTTAATTAGGACTCAAATACACGCCAAAAACTTGGAATCTTGATGACAAATGGACTTCTCGACCCATCTTGTGTATTTTTAGTACAATAAAGAGGACTATTTTTTAAAACAAAGGAAACAATATAGGGTTCGTTTGGCCATAAAATCCTCGTTAAAACAGCTGTTCATGTGCAAATGCATGCCAACTAGCTCTGCGTTCTACAAGCCAACAGTGTAAAAGAGGAAACATGTAATTCATGAACACAAAGTTAAAATACTGTGGAAGATGAATAGATAAGATCATCGTCACCCGAATAAAGACCTTCCAATATTTTGCTTCTTCTCTTAAAAAAAGATCTCGATTTTTTATACGATCTCGTCACCCGAATAAAAAAAAAGCTTCAAATTTTATGCGTGATCGATATTCTTTAATTTGAATCAAGAATTCACAAAACTTTGACCTTTGAAAAAACACTAACCCATTAAACCCATGTATTAACAAATTTTTTGGATACATATCGTGGATGTTACATACCCAAACATGCCGCATGCATGAATTATAGTGTGCAAGATGAATTGAGCTAACCTTTCGATGAATAATCCCTGATAAGTCTGCAGGCTTTACATATCAATATCTATGTAAAGAAAGTAGAGAAAAATCATGAATCGGCTATCAGAGGATAAATAATAGTATGTGAGTGTAAATTGTCGATGCAAGACATAAATATATAGTTAAGAATACAATGGTTGGATCCACATGTAAAATGCATTATCTTGGCACTTTTTTAAATATCAGTTGGCACATATTCTGTTCTTTGGTGCCTGTAGGGAATGGCATGAGATTTCTGCAACTATATATAGAGTTGGTTATGTCCCAAAAGCAACGACTTTTGCTTTATTTCAATTGGTTTGGAAATTAAATTCAACATTAACAATTTGTGGGAGAATTTTTTTTAGTGACATTAGGGTAAATTGCTAGATTTGCTTCTCCTTTTTCTTATTTCTTTTTCTACGTGTAGATTAGGTATGAATTGTCAGTGTTCTTACAGTGATTTTATCTATAAAATAACTCATATATGTATTACATTTTGATTCAATTTTTTGTTGTCTATGTACAATTGGTAATAACTTTTATATATATATATATATATATATATATATATGTTAATAAAACGAACCAGACTCTAGAAACAGATTCATAAACTTGTCACACATCACTTCAATACCTCGGAAATATTTTTCTTTTCTTTCATGCTTTAACATTTTCATAAAGCTTTCATGATGAGTGCATTTCGTAAAAACATGCAATTTAAAAGGTTTAGCCCGTCAATATATATTTAATTAATTTCTTTTTCTAAAGAAGAAAATACTTGACAACTCATTTTCAAATCAAGATATGATAGAAGGGGTAAAATAATAATTAATTGCACAACTAATTATTCACTAAAAGTGACATACCTGTAAGAAGTGACATACCTATTTTTCAAAGAAAATAGGCCTCTGATGCATATTTTAATTAGGACTCAAATACACGCCAAAAACTTGGAATCTTGATGACAAATGGACTTCTCGACCCATCTTGTCTATTTTTAGTACAATAAAGAGGACTATTTTTTAAAACAAAGGAAACAATATAGGGTTCGTTTGGCCATAAAATCCTCGTTAAAACAGCTGTTCATGTGCAAATGCATGCCAACTAGCTCTGCGTTCTACAAGCCAACAGTGTAAAAGAGGAAACATGTAATTCATGAACACAAAGTTAAAATACTGTGGAAGATGAATAGATAAGATCATCGTCACCCGAATAAAGACCTTCCAATATTTTGCTTCTTCTCTTAAAAAAAGATCTCGATTTTTTATACGATCTCGTCACCCGAATAAAAAAAAAAGCTTCAAATTTTATGCGTGATCGATATTCTTTAATTTGAATCAAGAATTCACAAACTTTGACCTTTGAAAAAACACTAACCCATTAAACCCATGTATTAACAAATTTTTTGGATACATATCATGGATGTTACATACCCAAACATGCCGCATGCATGAATTATAGTGTGCAAGATGAATTGAGCTAACCTTTCGATGAATAATCCCGGATAAGTCTGCAGGCTTTACATATCAATATCTATGTAAAGAAAGTAGAGAAAAATCATGAATCGGCTATCAGAGGATAAATAATAGTACGTGAGTGTAAATTGTCGATGCAAGACATAAATATATAGTTAAGAATACAATGGTTGGATCCACATGTAAAATGCATTATCTTGGCACTTTTTTAAATATCAGTTGGCACATATTCTGTTCTTTGGTGCCTGTAGGGAATGGCATGAGATTTCTGCAACTATATATAGAGTTGGTTATGTCCCAAAAGCAACGACTTTTGCTTTATTTCAATTGGTTTGGAAATTAAATTCAACATTAACAATTTGTGGGAGAATTTTTTTTAGTGACATTAGGGTAAATTGCTAGATTTGCTTCTCCTTTTTCTTATTTCTTTTTCTACGTGTAGATTAGGTATGAATTGTCAGTGTTCTTACAGTGATTTTATCTATAAAATAACTCATATATGTATTACATTTTGATTCAATTTTTTGTTGTCTATGTACAATTGGTAATAACTTT
>KV014917.1:201401-226243 GCA_001598015.1 Dorcoceras hygrometricum | reverse complement strand
GAAGTTGAGATGGATTCTGCCTTGAGTTATGTCGAATATCCAGTGCAGATCTTGGATAGGAAGGAGAAACAGCTGAGGAACAAGATAATTCCGTTGGTGATGGTCCAATGGAGCAAGCATGGCCGGGAAGAAGCAACCTGGGAAGTTGAGGAAAAGATGAGACAGGATTGGCCTCATCTGTTTGAGCACTGATCGTGCAGAATTTCCAGGTAAATTTCTGGTTTTGCTTTGAATTTGATGAGTTGTTATTCTTGAAATTGCATGTTTGATTGTTTCTGCCTTGGTTTGTCTTTGATTTCGAGGACGAAATCTCTTAAGGTGGGGAGAATGTGAGGAATCAGATTTCTAATTAGTGATTAATCGGATTTTGAGTTAGATTAGTTACGAGAATTAAGAATTTAGATTTCTGGAATTTCGAATTTTGGTGAAATCTGATTTGGAAAATATTCAGATCTCTAGTTGGAATTGTCCAGATTTTAGTTTGTGTTTATCTGGTGAAATCTGGTCGAAAATGATGTTGAATTGATCGATTTGTGTTAGAGATATGGTCCCCTGTGTATTAGCGCGTTTCTGCCTCGATAAGTAGGTAAAACGTTACCGTTTGGTGTGATCTGGGTGTGGAGGAATAACATGGAAATGATATGTTATTCTTCGTGATTTCGGATTCGGTGACGTAAGTAGGTCTCATGGGTGACGTAAGCATATCTCATGCAAGAAGTGATCGCGTTCATGTGGTGAGAGATCTGCTGGCGTAAGCAGATTTCATGTGCTGGTCAACGAGAAGCGTTGACATCTGGTTTAGCGAGAAGCGAGAGATCTGTTCTCTATACGCCGTCGTTTTGTGTTTTGCGCGAGTTCTGTAGTAGCGCTGGGATCTGTTTCTTTGAACTTCGTCGTTTAGCTTCGCGCGTTGTCAAAGGCGGAGAGATCTGTTTTGCCTGCGACATCGTTTTGTGCATTTCGCGTGTGGCGCTGAGATCTGTTTAAGGTTAAGCGTTGTCGTTTTGAGGCTTGCGCGAGATTAGTTTAGCGTGAAGTCTGTTTTTGCCTTAGCGTTGCACGAGGGATCTGTTTTGCGATATTTTGAGTTGTAGGACTCTGTTTTTATCGGTGTTTGACTTGCCCTGTAGCTTATTGAGTAGAGGATATATATCTAAGTGTTTAGTTACACTTAGAGCATTCCAGACCCGATATTTCTTATCCTCAAACTCAAACCCTCGAAATAGCTACTGTTCACCGTCACTTTCTATCGCCATTTCCCGTCGATTCCAGCCTCTGTTTTTGACGTTCTTGGTGGCGCTGGACTCCTTGAGACTTGATCTTCCCATTGAAACTAGTTTGGAAGCTAGGAACAATGAGTTGAGAGATCCCGAAGGCCCTGCGCGTACGTGATTTGCTGGTGCAGTAAGCAGATTTGATCTGTTCACCGTCACTTTCTATCGCCATTTCCCGTCGATTCCAGCCTCTGTTTTTGACGTTCTTGGTGGCGCTGGACTCCTTGAGACTTGATCTTCCCATTGAAACTAGTTTGGAAGCTAGGAACAATGAGTTGAGAGATCCCGAAGGCCCTGCGCGTACGTGATTTGCTGGTGCAGTAAGCAGATTTGATCTTCGGTTTCCTTGAGCTTTTGGGTGAGCATTTCTCGTAGATTTGAGTTTTATTCTTGTAGTTAATTCCTGCGTAGAAGTGTAGAACTTGCGTATAGCTTCTGGCCATAGGATTAACGTTTGTATATAGCAGATTTGAGCTACGAATTTGAATACCTTGCACAGATTTGTTGCTGGAATCTTCGGCTTTGTGATTTTGAAGCTAGGTGAAATCTGTTCGCAAGCTGTGAGATCTGCCGTGCCCTGTCGTGATTGTGAGGTAGAATTTTGAGGATTAGAGGTACGAATTGAGCAGCCCTTAGCAGTTTTGAGCTTGAACATGTCTATATTCGATGTTGTGAAATTTGTGGCTTTTCTGTTATGTGCCTACGTGAACCAGTTGCTGTTTTTGGTTGAGTATGCATACTGTTTTTACGTTTAGGCGTTGTATGTAATGAGAATGGATATTGAATGGCATTCATGCATACATCTTGAGCCTGATTTACAGATTTGATTTGATAACCTGATTGGGTGCCACATTGTGACTGGTCGACTGATTAGTCGTGCCCGAAAAGTCCAACGCTATCGTCGGAGCGGTGACTACCGGATACGAGTGTCTACCACCGAGCTGTGATGGGCTGACGGGCCCCGATGATCACAGACCGATGATTTCCCGGTTGATAGACCGTGGTATAGAGGCGACATGATATGATTTGCCGGTTGTTACAGTGGCCTAGCTGACTGATTTCTTTTGACAGCCTCATGCATTCATAGCATTGATTTATAGCATGTTGCATGTTTATCTGCTTTGATAGCTCTTCGTACTGAGGCTTGATCTCGTACTTGTTTCCTGCCTTTGTTTTTGTTTGGGTCTGTGTTGCCCATTTGCAGGAAATACAGGCAACCAAGCTGGACAGAGTGGAGGTTCAGCTGGTAGATCCCCGCGTCCCTGAGTCCCAGTCTATATATGATATGTATTGAACCGGGGGATGCCCCGTGTTATCATGTATTGGGGATCTGTATTTGATTGATATTATGTTGTTACCTGTTGCATATGAGTTTGAGTCAACTCATATTTTGAGTATTGAATATTTTGAATGTATGATTTGAAGTTCAGGCCCATTGTATTTCGAAAAAAATTTTTAAGCCCTGATTTTAAGCTTCCGTGTTTATGCGCTAATTATGTGTTAATTGTTAGTAATTAGCACGGGGCCTGACATGTGATGCCTCATGTTTAGCTCCTTCTGGGTGAAGAAGTACTTGAGGCTCTTGTGGTCGGTGAAAATCTGACACTTCTCGTCGTATAATTAGTGCCTCCAAATCTTCAATGCGAACACTACTGCTGCAAGCTCCATATCATCCGTCGGATAGTTTTTCTCATCACTCTTCAGCTGTCTCGACGCATAAGCAATAACCTTGCCTCCATGTTTCAGAACTGCATCCAAACCTCTCAGGGAAGCATCCGTATACGCTACAAACTCCTCATGATCGACGGGCATTGCTAACACTGGCGCTGAAGTAAGCGCCTCCTTCAGCTGATCAAAGCTCCTCAGACACTCGGGACTCCCCACATACTTCGCATTTTTCTTGGTTAGGACTGTCAAGGGCACTGAAATCGAAGAGAAGCCCTTGATAAACTTGTGATAGTATCATGCTATCCCAAGAACTGCGAATCTCCGCTGCATTCTTCGGGATTCCCCAGTTCTGCACTGCCCCCACCTTCGATGGGTCAACTGAAATCCCATCTCTCGACACAATATGCCCCAAGAATGCCACCTGCTCCAGCCAAAACTCGCACTTGCTGAACTTGGTATACAATATGTGCTCTCTTAAAGTCTGCAAGTGCTGCCTATGCTCCTCCAAGCTCCTCGAATAGACCAGGATGTCGTTGATGAAAACTATAATGAACTGGTCTAAATACTGTCTAAATACCCTGTTCATCAGATCCATGAAAATCGTTGGGGCATTCGTCAGTCTGAACGGCATCACCAAGAACTTGTAGTGGTCATAGCGTGTGTCCTAAAAGCTGACTTGGAAACGTCCTCCTCTCTAACTCTCAGCTGATGATTGCCAGATCTCAAGTCAATCTTCGAGAAAACCGAAGCTCCCTACAACTGATCAAATAAATCCTCAGTCCTCGAGAGTGGGTACTTATTCTTCACTGTGACTCTGTTCAGCTCCCGGTAGTCAATACACAACCTCATGCTACCATCCTTCTTCTTCACAAACAACACTGGCATGCCCCATGGAGAAAAGCTAGGGCGTATGAACCCCTTATCGAGCAACTCCTGAATCTGCTCCTTAAGCTTCTTCATCTTGGTGGGAGATAATCGATAAGGTGTCTTAGATATAGGCATTGTACCTGGCATCAGCTCAATAGAAAACTTCACCTCTCGCTCCAGTGGAACTCCCACTACATCATCAGGGAAGACACCTGCAAACTCCCTGACTACCTCCACCTCAGACAGTGAAGGGCCTGCTGAACCTCCAGAAGCGATGACACTAGCCAAGAACGCCTGACATCCGAGCTCAACTAGCTTCCTGGCCTGGATAAATGATATAAATATGGGCTTCCGCGGCCCCTCGCTGCCTCAAATAATAAGGCCTCCTGCCCTGGCGACCTGATAGTCACTGTCCTCCACTGAAAGTCTATCACTGCTCCAACCTATGTCAGTCAATCCATACCTAGGATGAGGTAGAATCCTGACATCGGCAAAACGACCAAATCTGCTCTGATCGCATGATCCTGGAATATCATCGTCAACCCCTGTACGACGCTGGTCATCGTCAACTCCTCTCCTGATGGAACCATCACGGCGAGAGATACTCCCAAGCTCTCCGGAACCATACTCATCCTCTGTGTGAACACACTTGAAATAAATGAGTGGGTCGCCCCCTGAGTTTAGCAAAGCAAGTGTAGTGACACCTAGCACACGAATCTTGCCTGAAATAGAAACGTCACACAGGCACGCGTTTACGGTCAAACTAAATCCCAAAAAGCAGTTTAGATACCTAAGGTATTTCTAAGTTCGCTATTCCTATCCGTCTAAGTTCTCAAGGAAAGTTCTAGAAATCCAACTGTTCTTACTTATATCGACTTAGCAACTAAGGCAAAGAATTTCCTAGCAGTGCTCTATCTAGCATGAAATTCTAAAACACCCAGATAGTAACATAACAAGGCATGAGAACGGCAGGAATCCAAAACATAATACCTGTGAGTAATGTCGTATCCAGGTCCGCAGCCTCTGCCTACATCACAAAGACATGACCTGTGGTCTATCTCCTCTTAGGGAAATCCTTAGAAATATGCCCCAGCTCCTTGCAGTGAAAGCACCTGCTAGATCCAGCCATACAAGGTCCTGAATGCTGCTTACTTCACTCTTTGCGGACTGGGAATCCTCCAGGTCTAGGGGCGCAGGCCCACTGCTGCTGTGGCTTCTACTGGACCTGCGGTCTCTGCTACTGCTTCCCCCGAGGATTTGGGACCCTAAAAGGTCCCTGGAATGGTCTCTTTTCTGGCTGCTGCGAAGACTGGCCCATTCTCGGGCTGCTGCATCTGACGCTTCCTCTGGAAGTCATCCCTCATGTCCTTCCGGCCTCTCTCAGACCGGTATGCCCTGTTTACCGCTGTCATATAAGTAGCCACGTCCGCCATATTGACATCGTGGCGGATGTCTAGTCGCAGTCCATCAGTAAACTGCCGCAGGTTCTCACTCTCCACAGTGGCAATCGAGGGCACAAAGTGAAACCCCCGCTCGAACTGCCTCACGTACTCAGCAACAGGCTTGTCTCCCTAGTGGAGACTCATAAACTCCCTAATAAGATGGCTCCGGGCATCAGCAGTGAAATACTTCTCAAAGAACACCTTCTTGAATTCCTCCCAATCAGACTCTCCAGATATAGACCAACCACTATGCTCTCCCACCAAAGAGAGGCATCTCCCTTCATCATGAAGATGGCACAACGAACCTTATCAGCATCTGGGAGACCCATGTAGGCATAGATGGTCTCCAGAGATCGGATTCACTCCTCAGCAACAAGTGGATCGGTGGTACCAGCAAACTCCTTAGGTCGCTTCTTGCGGAACATCTCAGCAACGCCCTCCTCATGCGACTTCTCGAGTCGCTCCGACTATCTCTCCAGAAGCCTAGTAATCTCGGCTAGCATATCCACGCTAGCCCTCTCATATGGTGTCAACTGAGGAGGTGGGGGAGAAGGAGGAGGAGTAGCATCATCCTGATGGGTCTTACATGTCTAGAGGCATTCTAATACACCAAAACCTTATCACGTAAATCTAAGTACATGACTAAGCGTCTAATTTAAAACTCTAAGGCCAAAACTCATGTAGGACTAAAACATGCAGCATGCAAACATAAACATAAATCATGAAAAATTAAAACTCACAGACTGGTAGTGCGACTTTCGAGCTCCACGCAGCAGGCTAGTACCCCACTAGAACCACCGCTCTGATACCAACTGAAACGAACCGTACTCTAGAAATTTTTTTTTTAAACATATGCGGAATAAAAAACTAAAAGTTTGGTTCGTTCCCTTTTAAACATTTTCTAACCCATTTTCTCAACAATGCTTGAAATAGAAATAAATATTTATTTTTAAAACATAAGGCCGTCCATACTGTTTAAAACCAATTGAGTAAAAGTACTGAAAATGAACAAGTTTAAAGCCAATATCTGAAAAGCGTATCATAATAAAAGTGAAACATCGATGCGGTCATAGGGTACTGCTGCAGCGAACGCTCAGAGGTCCTCACCGCTAGTCGGGACATACTCTATAGGGTCGTCACCTGCACCATTTAAACCTAGTGAGCCTAGAGGCTCAGCATGCTCTATCAATAACAAAGTACATACTAATAAGGTCGCATGCAGGCACATACTTGTAATAAAATAACATGGATGCATGAATCATCTTAAAATCTTGTTCGTACATTTCATAACATATCATAGCATATAGCGTACATAAGGTATGGCATAACGTAACATGAAAAGCGTATGAGTCGTATCAGTGAATGCGAGCGGGCGTGTGACTGATCAATCGAAATAACCAACGTACGCGGCGGTGCGGTTCACCCGACCTTACCTCGAGATCCCTCACACCTCCATGCTTGCCACTTCACCATATCGTGATCACATGGATCCATAGACTCATAATCATACATTGAAACAGGGGATACTCGGGCCTGGCTACCCGACTAGCTCTCATCATTAAACTTTGACGCATCACTTCAATCCCTCAGGTTTTATCTTAAAAAGTTCATGCCTAATCATTTCGTAGAATCTCATGATGCGTGCATTTCTTAAAATCTTAGCCCGTCAATGTATATTTAATCATTTCCTTTAAAATATTTACGTACATAGAATACTACATATATAATTAAATATACATTCACGGGCTTCTATATTTTCTACTTCGGTCAAGGACTGGTTCAGGAGTCTGGCCCACTACTTCTAAACTTAACTTAAAAATTGGACTTAGCCCATAACTTTAAAATTCACCTTTAACATCCCTAAGATACTCCAATTTTGACTAATCCAAAATCAATTGACCAATTTTGACCTTGAAATTAAAGACCAATTTTGAATTTAAAATCAAATGACTAATTTCAAAATCAATTTTGACTTTTAATCAATTTAATTTGACTTTTAAAAAAATAACTTAATCAATTTTGACCATAATGATCAATTTTGACCAAATGACAAATTTTGACCCGGTTAAGACCCCATGGTCAATTTTTGACTTAAATAAAAATTCAAAGACTCCAATTTGACTAAAAACTTAAAATAAACATCAAACCCAATTAAATTAAAAGTTTGACTTTATTTAAAACATTTGACTATTTTATTTAAAATTGGACCTTTGCATTAAAAATTAAAATAACCGGTCCATAATTAAAACATCTCGGACCAACATTAAAATATTTTGACTCGAGACTTGACTAATCGACCCGGTCCAACCGAACCAGCCAAACCAGTTCAATTGAACCGAACCAAACACCAAAAGAAACCTAGCCCATGCACGCCGTCGCCCACCATGCGACATGCCGACTTCCACCGTTCGTCCTCCTCGCTCCGGCCACCATGGCTGGAGCCTCACCGGCTGGACCACCCCCAGGTCCGGTCGGTTCCAATGGGACCAACCACAGCCCCAACCCTGAGCTACAGTGCACGCACGAAAGGCGAGAAGTAGGCAGCTCACCCATGCGCGCCGCACCGTGCGAGCTCCACGACCAGCCATGGTTTGGTCGATCTTAGACATTGTCTCCTCATCTAGGGACCACAATGAAACCTCCTAGGACCTCTATGAACCACCTCCAAGTCCCCTTGAACAGCCCTTGGCCGATCAATGCAAGAATCAAATCAAAACATGTGAGAAAAACATGAGTCATGCATGGATCCAAAACAATTTATGTATATCATGTCAAGTCACATAAAATTCAAGAATTAAATCATTAAAAATAGTTTAATATAGTTTAACTGGTGAGAAAAAGGATTGATATCACATGCCTGGCTTTGAGAGAATAAAGATCTGCGAGTTACCGACGTATAGGACGAGAGATCGGGACATGACCCCCTCAAATTTTAAAACACCTTGAAATCCAATAAAACTGCCCGTATAGGCGAAAAACGGGTTCCCCTCCAAAATAATCATAAAAACCCCAATTTTCAGAAATTGTTGCTTAAATATAATAAATTTATTCTTAAAAATCTAAGAACTTTAAAAATCTCAAATTATTTTCATCTCGGTCGTCTCTAGTCTCGTCCATGCGTCCGTAACTCAACAGGCTGAAAACATGACAAACATACCATACAATATAAAAATCATTATTAAATCACATAAAATGGCATGTAATCATCTAAAATTATTTTCCCCTTAGTCATGCACTCATTTCTACGTAGTCAGAAATTTCTAGGCGTTACATTGGTATCCCAAAGACTCCAATTTTCAACTAATCGGTTATAATGATGAAGATTACGCAGGATGCAGGATTGATAGGTGAAGCACAAGTGGTACATGTGAATTCTTGGGAGATTGTCTGATTTCCTGGTTCAGTAAGAAGCAAACATCTATTACTACGTTCTCAACTGAAGCAGAGTATTTAATGACTGTAAGCTGCTGTGCTCAGATCTTATGGATTCAACATCAGCTTCGAGACTACGGCATTGATGCTTCTGAAGCTTCTATTTTCTATGACAATACTAGTGCCATAGCTATCACTCAGAATCATGTGCTGCATTCAAGAACAAAACACATAGACATAAGGCATCATTTTATAAGAGATCACGTGCTCAAAAAGGACGTCCGGCTAGAGTATGTGTCGATGGATCAGCAAGTTGCTGATATCTTCACGAAGCCTCTACCAGACGCTAAGTTTTCATATTTTTGAAACATTCTTGGTCTCTTAGAACTTCCTTAACCTATGATTGTGCGATAATTTTTCAGGTTGAACAGCTTTTTTTTACTTCAGATTTGAGTCTTCTGTTCAGAGGGAACGACGGAGAATCTCAGATTTGGTAAACATTAGCATTGCGAGAATCTCAGCTTTAGGGGGAATAACAGATCTGAGTTAATAAGTGCTGAGTCAGCTGAATGCGCGAGATCTAAATCTATTCAGATTTCGAGTATATACAGTTGATACTTATATGTGACCAGATCTGACAGTACCACAGCTGATACATTAAAAGATCAACGGCTGTGACGTATTTATTTGAATGGCGCTTCTTTTTACCTTTTCACCCTCGTGGTTAAAATTCAAAATATTTTCAAAATCTGATCGTTCCATCGGATGATTGACACGTGTGTTGTCATCATGCGAAACGTCACATCTACACTGTTACACATACCGTTTCGTATTTCGTTCTTTCGTTATGCATATTTTCAATTATATCTAACATTTACCTTACGCAAAATTACTCTCGAGCTTTCTGTGCTTCCTGTTTTCAGATTTTATTTGTTCTCAGCAATTTCGTTCAATCAATCATCATAAATGGCCGCTTCTTTGATTCATAATGCTCTTCAAGTGAACTTCGACTCAGTTTTGAGTTTTCCTCATGAGGGTATGGTTGCAATGTTTAAGTCTCTTGAATCTACTGGTCTTCGTGGATTTATGGGTTGTCCCTTTGTTCTCTATGAGCAATATTTGGAACAATTCTTTAGCCACGCCGTTGTGCGAGAGGATTCACTAATAAGCATTGTTCAAGGAAAGTCTTTGAGATTACTGAAGAGCAGTTTGCCGGTGTATTTGGGTTACCGACTGAAGGGCTTACTTCAATGGATGAAGTGCCTAAATATTTGATTTACGATGTAAGGAGTGTATTTTCTGCTTCTAGAGAGCCAGTTAAGACCCCTGATGAAGGTTGAATTTTGTATTCTGAACGATATACTGTAAAATATGTTACTGTCAAGGCCGGGTCCTTTGATGCAGTCTCACGAACGTTTTCTACTGATGACTGCCATTCACTTTGGCCTCAAGATCAATTGGAGAAAGATATTGTTCGACATTCTTAAGGAGATGGTTACTAAGTCTTCGAAGCAAGCCAAGGGGTTTGCTACTCAGATTTGTGTTTTGTTGAAGGGTGCTCCAGATTTGACTCTGGGAGAGGCGAAGACCTTCCCACCTCTAAAAATTCTTACAGTGAAGACTGTTGGCACCTATGTTGCCAAAAACAAGAATATTACTGCTGAAGAGGAGGCGGATGAGCCAGTGGAGAAAGTTGTTAAGAAGGTTGCAGCTAAGAGGAGACCAGCTCCTGCTTTGCTGAGCCTGCTGCGAAGAAGAAAAGAACAACTGTGGGTAGAGCTGCTCCTACAGAGAATAATTTAGCTCTTGTACCCGTGGTGCAAGATGTTGAACCCATTTCTGTTATACCAGCTGCGAGTCCTAGTGCTCGACGACGACGAACACAAAAACGCAAATTGGTTTTGCAAGAATCAAATGAGGAGGAGATTGTTGAGCTAAGGCCTGATCAGAATAAAACAGCTGTGGAAATGACCAACTGTGGAAGAAACAGTTGAAGACATTGTGGTTAAGGTTATTAAGGAGACAGATGAGATAGAGCTGGTGGAAACAGATTTGGAGGAGCCAGTGGTGATAACGGCTGCTGGAACAGAAACTGTTGATACGGAGAGCAGGCTAGATGTTTCAGCTATCACTAATGATGATGATGTTCTCAGTTCCAAGGTGTTATCCAATGAAGAAGGACCTCTAGTTGAGACGGATAAGGAGAAGGAAAATGAAACGGAGAAGGATACTGCTGATAAAAGTATATGAGAAATTGAATGAATCTGAAGACACAGAGCCCTTGAGCAAGGTTCTAGAGCTTACAGCGACATCCACATCAGATGAGGAGTCCATGACTATTGATGAAATTTTGCAGCAGATTCCGGAGGATATGATGCTGCCATCTGTTACCGCTGAGGAGCCAACTAAAATAAAGTTTGGTCGTGGAATTTCTCTTCGGGAAGTAAACTGGTACAAGTCCAGCCTTCCACAGATTACCGCTGATGACAAGGGGAATGAGCCCCTTGTGAAGGAAATCAAAGTAAAAGGTTTTGGCGCAGTGGCAGATCCGGATCCTGTTCCCGGGGCGCAGCGGAAGTTTCAAAATTTTGCACCGAAAACATTCAATACATAACATAAATCAACAATAAACATTCATAGGATGTTTGAATTGTTACCTTGCTGGCGTCTAGGCGCCTGGCTCCGACCAGATTCACAGGGAATCTGGCACTTCAACGGTCTGGTCCATGACTGGATACACGGCTCCTTCGTTAGTCTGCACTAGAAGAGCTGACAAATTTGACACGAACGGAATCTCCTCTTCACGATGGTCGGAGCAAGTCCGGCGGAAGGAGGCTACGGCGCGTGGCCGACGGCGACGGCGCGTGGAGGAGGCGCGGCCGAGAGGGAAGAAAAGGAGAAGGGGGCGGCGCTATAGACTAGGTTTGTCGAGTCTTGTGTTGTTCCATGTAGCCCTAGGTCTAGCATAAGTAGACCAATGATGGGCTTGGACCAACCCAATGGGCTTGGGGCGGGCCCAGGTCCATATGAACATTCGGTTCATTTCCATCACCGTGGCTTCATCATAACTTCGATCGACGATCAGATCGGACCGATCTACACAGTTTCCAAAACTGATTATTATGATGTGAAAACAATTTTTCTGATCACCTAGTCCAAAATTGCAGTTTAGCCCTTCAACTTTGGGAAATCGCAATTTGACCCCTGTTGACTTTTAGGAAGTTGCACTCCCTAAATTCCTCCTCCTCTGCTCAACAAATTGAGCTCAGTTTCCGTGCGGGAATCGTGAATCCAGTACTTGTGTGACCCTCAATGGTTCAGGGATACAGCTAGTCGTGGGCCCACAACCATTGTGACTCCGAAATCACAATTTCGGACTGACCCATCGGATCATAGTAAAGCGCCTAGCAACATCGCCCCATGATCCCTTAGGTATCACTGATAGTGCCTGCAAGAACCAATCAGTCGTGATTAGCGTACAGTACGGTCCTTTCAACACATATATCCCGATCAGATCAACGACCATTGGTAAATCGAGTGTCGCTAGAGATCCAATAACTATGCATACATCTTGGAGATCAAATAGAGACATCGCGTGTGTTACTAGGTAAACCCATTTACCTAAAATATATCTAGTACTCTGGCCAGAGATTTATCACACCATTATCTCCTCATATAGCATAGGATATCCAAGCATTGAAGCGAGCGGTGAATCCTCGACAACGAAACATCGACTCCTACATGCATCGAGACCTCACCCAATACCATCACCCATGACCCCAAATGAGTCGATAAACGGGTCAAAGTGAGGCACCTATCATGTAGAGTCTCAATGACGTTTCGAGTAGTGAGGACTAATCAGTACAACCAAGACCTCGGACTTATCCACTCGACAAATGGTAACCACTTGGAAAGTCCGAACGAGGGTAGTTCGATAGATCACCAGGTCACTATCCATCTGCATGCTCAGAACATCACAATGTTCCCTACCAATGAAACATGGTACTTCACATCGCAGATGCTAGTCTCAATCTCGGGCGGCCTTATCCTCATTTTGACGGCCCAATAGACTATGAAAGATCACCAGGTCACTATCCATCTGCATGCTCAGAACATCACAATGTTCCCTACCAATGAAACATGGTACTTCACATCGCAGATGCTAGTCTCAATCTCGGGCGGCCTTATCCTCATTTTGACGGCCCAATAGACTATGAACAAATTCAGAATACACAGTGACTATTAGATGTGTTTCATGATAGCCATCATATCCACTATCACATCTAACATACACTATGGTGTATTCTAGGTCTTTATCCAACACAATTGTTAACATTATAACATCATGAAAATAAAGGATGCCATAAAGAAATGCGAATTTCATAAATAAAGATCGTTATACACAAGAGTCAATAAAACCCACACGCCACAAGTTGGCTAGTTGGGAATCTACTCTAACAATCTCCCACTTGCCCTAAAGCCAACTACTCATCAGACGCAGTCCCATTGTTTCGTGATGTTTTTCAAACAACGGTCCTGGCAAGGGCTTCGTAAGTGGATCAGCAATGTTGTCTGCAGAGGCGATTCTCTTGACTGCTATGTCACCTCTAGCCACAATATCCCGGATTATGTGGTATTTCCTCAGTATATGTTTGGATCTTTGGTGAGACCTAGGCTCCTTTTCTTGCGCAACGGCACCCGTGTTGTCGCAGTACACCGGGACTGGACCAACTCCATCAGGAATTACGCCCAACTCTTGGACTAAATTCCTTATCCAATCCGCCTCCTTAGCAGCAGCTGATGCTGCGATGAACTCAGCCTCAGTGGTCGAATCCGCGATGGTGTCTTTCTTGGAACTCTTCCAAGAGACAGCACCACCATTGAGCATGAATACAAATCCAGAGGTTGACTTCGAATCATCCACGTCACATTGGAAGCTAGAATCAGTGTAGCCTTCCAATTTCAATTCACCAGACCCATAGACCATGAACATATTCTTAGTCCTTCGTAAGTACTTAAGAATATCTTTCACAGCCTTCCAATGCATTTGGCCGGGGTTGGCCTGGTAGCGGCTCGTGATACTCAGAGCATATGCAACATCTGGTCTAGTTGAGATCATGCCATACATAATAATACCTATTGCCGAGGCATATGGCACACGTGTCATACTCTCTATCTCCTCGTCAGTCTTCGGACACATAGACTTAGATAGAGTGACCCCGTGGAACATAGGTAGGTGTCCTCTATTGGACTCTTCCATAGAAAACCGCTTAAGTATGGTATCGATGTAGGTGTCTTGGGTGAGTCCGAGCATCCTTTTCGATCTATCTCGATAGATCTGTATTCCAAGAATATAGGATGCTTCACCCATGTCCTTCATCGAGAATCTACTATACAACCACACTTTAGTTGACTGCAACATTCCTACATCATTCCCAATGAGTAGAAAGTCATCAACATAAAGTACAAGGAATGTCACAGCACTTCTAACTACCTTCTTGTACACACATGGCTCCTCGGGATTCTTGATGAAACCAAATTCCTTAATCTTTTCATCGAATCTCAGGTTCCAAATTCTCGATGCTTGTTTTAGACCGTAGATCGATCTCTGAAGTTTGCATACTTTATGATCACTTCCTACAGATGTGAAACCCTCAGGCTGTGTCATATAGATCTCTTCCTTAATGTTTCCTTTAAGGAATACAGTTTTCACAGATCATCTTCAAGGAGGAAACCATATCTTTCAGGAGCCCTAGGAATCCTTTCCGATCTCCTAGGTGCGACCATTTCTGGTACTGGCTCTTGAGGTGCGGAAGATTCACTTGGTACTTCAGATGGTTCTCGAACCTCTTCGAGTTCTACTATCTTGCCTTTTCTATCAAGTAGAAACTTCCTTTCCAGAAAGGTGGCATTTCTAGAAACAAACACTTTTGTTTCGTTGGGATAGTAGAAGTAGTATCCAATGGAATTCTTTGGATACCCAATGAAGTAACATAAGATGGATCTAGTATCCAGCTTATCTCCCACTGTCTGCTTCACGTAAGCAGGACATCCCCAAATCCTCATGTATGAGTATTTGGGTGGCTTGCCCATCCATATCTCATATGGAGTCTTATCCACTGCCTTGGTGTGTACATTGTTCAACAACATCACCGTCGTTTCGAGCGCATAGCCCCAAAACGAGGTATGAAGTTCAGTGAAGCTCATCATAGATCGAACCATGTCCATCAAGGTTCGATTACGACGCTACGCTACACCATTGAGTTGTGGTGTGGCCGGAGGGGTCCAAAGTTGTGCTGGAAAATTAGCACCAATAACTCATTTAAATTCGAAACAAAAACCAGAAATTTACCTGGGAAATTCGCACGATCAGTTCTCAAATAGATGAGGCCAATCATGTCTCATCTTTTCCTCAACTCCCATGTTGCTTCTTCTCGGCCATGCATGCTCCATTGGACCATCACCAACGGAATTATCTTGTTCCTCAACTGCTTCTCCTTCCTATCCAGAATCTGCACCGGATATTCGACATAGCTCAAGGCAGAATCCAGCTCCACTTCATCGGTTCGCAAAACGTGGGATGGATCTGGCTCATATTTCCTCAACATTGACACATGAAAGACATCATGCATCGCTGCTAATTCAGCAGGCAGCCTCAATCGATAAGCCAACTGTCCAATCCTCTCGAGAATCTCAAAGGGACCAACGTATCTAGGAGCTAGCTTGCCTTTAAATCTGAAGCGCATCACGCTCTTGAAAGGAGAAACTTTCAGAAATACTCTATCGCCAACCTCAAACTCTAAAGGTCTGCGTCTTCTATTAGCATAGCTAGAGAAACGGTCTTGATCAGCTTTTATTCTACTCCGAATCAAGTCAATCTGATCTTTAATGTGCTGAATAAATTCAGGGGTAGAAAGCTGTCTCTCACCAACTTCTTCCCAACAGATTGGAGATCTACATTTTCGACCATACAACACCTCAAATGGAGCCATTCCGATAGTCATTTGGTAGCTGTTATTATACAAAAACGCAACCAAAGATAGCGAATCCTGCCAGCCACCACTGAAATCCATCACTACTGCACGCAGCATATCCTCCAAAGTCTGAATAGTCCGCTCAGACTGGCGCCATCTGTCTTTGGGTGATAGGCTGTACTCATAGCCAATCTCGAACCCATCGCTGCTTGCAGACTCTTCCAGAAGCGAGAAGTGAACCTTCATTCTCTATCAGACACTAACGAAACCGGTACTCCATGCAATCTAACCACATGATCGATATACAGTTTCGCCATTTTCTTCATCTAACACCTCACATCATAGGGAATGAAACGGGCAGACTTCGAAAGTCTATCAATCACAACCCAAATCGCATCGCATCCCCTACTCGATCGAGGTAGGTGAGTCACGAAATCCATGGCGATGTGCTCCCAATTCCATTGGGGCACCTCCAAACTCTGCAGCTAACCACCAGGTCTCATTCTCTCGACCTTGACCTGTTGGCAATTCAGACATCTAGCAACAAAAGCCGAAATGTCGCTCTTCATACCTGCCCACCAATAGTGAGACTTCAAGGTATGGTACATCTTTCTCTCGCCGGGGTGCACACTGTACCGGCTACAATGCGCATCGTTCATAAGGGTCTCCTTCAAGTCGATCAAGTTTGGAACCACTAATCTCCCTAAAAATCTCAAACATCCATCCGACGAAACGGAGAAATCATCAGACTGACCGCTTCGGGCCTTGATCTTCAACTCATGAACATATGGATCAGTCCTCTGTGCCTCCCTGATGGCACTCACAATTTGTGGCTCAACCTGAATTGAAGAAACCATGAAGTACTGATCACCCGGCTGAAATCTCCAACCAGAAGTACTCAATTGCTCGTAGACTTTCGAGACACTCAAAAACGAAAGCATCGCAGGCTGGGTCTTCCTACTCAATGCGTCGGCAACTGAGTTCATCCGCCAAGGCTGATACTGAATCTCACAGTTAAAGTCTTTGAGCAATTCCATCCACCGTCGTTGCCTCATGTTCAAATCTGACTGCGTGAAGATATATTTCAGGCTCTTGTGATCGGTGTACACCACAAATTCTTCACCATACAGATAATGTCGCCAAATCTTCAAGGCAAACACTATCGAAGCCAATTCCAAGTCATGAACAGGGTACCTCGTCTCGTGAGGCTTCAATTGTCAAGACGCATAAGCAATCACGTACCCGTTCTGCATCAAAACACATCCCAAACCATTGAGAGAAGCATCGGAGCACACAACAAATCCTCCGGATCCAGAAGGTAAAGCCAAAACAGGAGCAGTAGTCAACTTCTCCTTCAACGTCTGAAAACTGTACTCGCACTCGTCAGTCCACACAAATCTCTTATCTTTCTGAGTCAACTGCATCAGAGGCCTGGATATCGAAGAGAACTTCTCGATGAAACGCCTGTAATAGCCAGCCAATCCCAAGAAACTGCGGATCTCGGAAACGTTTCTAGGTCTCTCCCAGTTCAAAACTACTTCGACCTTACTCGGATCCACCGAAATCCCTTGCGCCGAAATCACATGACCCAAAAAGATAATTCGATCAAGCCAAAATTCACACTTTCTGAACTTGGCGTAGAGTTGCGAGTCTCTTAATCTCTGCAATACCAATCTCAGATGCTCCTTATGCTCTCAAGCTCTTCGAGTACACCAGGATGTCATCTATGAAGACGATCACGAACCGATCGATATACTCGCTGAAGACGCGATTCATCAAGTCCATGAACACAGCTGGGGCATTTGTCAACCCAAACGGCATGACCAGAAACTCATAATGCCCGTATCGAGTCCGAAAAGCTGTCTTCGCAACATCAGCGTCTCTAATCCGCAACTGGTGATACCCAGAGTGCAAATAAATCTTTGAATAAACGACCGATCCCTGCAACTGATCGAACAAGTCATCAATCCTCGGCAAAGGATATTTGTTCTTCACTGTCGCTTTATTCAACTGTCGAAAGTCCACACACATCCTCATAGATCCATCCTTCTTCTTCACAAAAATAATCGGAGCTCCCCAAGGCTACATGCTCGGTCTGATGAAGCCTCACTGTCGCTTTATTCAACTGTCGAAAGTCCACACACATCCTCATAGATCCATCCTTCTTCTTCACAAAAATAATCGGAGCTCCCCAAGGCTACATGCTCGGTCTGATGAAGCCTTTCTCCAAGAGATCTCTCAACTGTTCTTTCAGCTCTTTCAACTCTGCGGGCGCCAACCGGTAAGGGGCTCTAGAAATCGGGGCGGTACCGGGCACCAACTCAATGCTGAAGTCAATCTCACGTCTTGGAGGGAATCCAAGAATATCATCCGGAAACACATCGGAAAACTCTCGAATGACCGGAATATCACTCAACTCCAATCGAGGCTCTTGGGAACTATCAAGCGCGTAAAACATGAATCTGTTGGGAAAGCGGTGGCGGATCCGGATCCCACTTCCCGGGGCGCAGCGGAAGAACAAAATTTGCCCGGAAAGTGTTCAATACATTCAATATCATCTACAAACATTCATAGGGTGTTCGTAGATAGTTACCTTGCTGGCGTCTATGTTGGGATCCGGATCACGCCCCCCGGCGAGGCAGCGGAAGAACAAAAAACATGTGCCGGGAGACGATCAATATGATTAACAAAACACGAAACTATGACATTCATAGGATGTTTAGGTAACTACCTTGCTGGCAACTCGTGCCTGGCTCCGACCGGTTTCGTAAAGAAAACGGCACTTCACGGTAGGTGGTGGTAGATCCGTCAATCAGGTCCACGATCGGAACCAATCTCCATCCAATCAGCCTACACTAGAAGACTGAAGGATTTTTATCACCAACGGATTCTCCTCGAAAAACTAGGCCGGAAACAATTTTCCGGCGAGCGGCGGCGGGCGGCGCACGGCGGCGGCGGCGTGAGGCCTTGAGGAAGAGAGGGGGCGGCGGCTCTTAATCTCTAGGTTTAGGGTTTCAAGTAAGTTTTTTAAGTTATGAAGTCTAGGCTTAATTAAATAGAATTAAGAATGGACTTGGACCGGCCCAACGGGCCCGGGTCCAACGGATGAACATTCAGTCATCCCCATCACCGAGACTTCATTATAACTCCGATCGCCGATCAGATCGGACCGATCGACTCAGTTTCCAAAACTGAATACTATGATCTGAAAAACCATTTTTCAGAACCCCAGTGCAAAATGACCGTTTTGCCCCTCAACATCGGCAAATCACGATTTGACCTCTGTTGACTTTTTAGGAAGTCGCACTTCCAAAATCCTCTTCGTATGCCCAACACATTGAGCTGAGTATCCGTGCGGGAATCTCGAATCCAGTACTTGTGTGACCCTCAATGGTTCAGGGACACAGCTAGCCGTGGGCCCACAACCATTGTGGCTCCGAAATCACAATTCCGGACCTGCCCAACGGATCATGGTAAGAGCGTCTAGCAACATCGCCCCATGATCCCCTAGGTATCACTGATAGTGCCTGCAAGAACCAGTTGGTCGTGGTTAGCGTACAGTATGGTCCTTTCAATCCATATATCCCGATCAGATCAACGACCATTGGTAAATCGAGAGTCGCTAAAGATCCGATAGCTATGCATACATCTTGGAGATCGAATAGTGACATCGCGAGTGTAACTAGGTAAACACATTTACCTAACACTTCTAGTACTCTGGCCAGAGATTTATACACTATTATCCCCTCAGATAGCATAGGATATCCACGCATGTCTGTGAGCGGTGAATCCTCGACAACGGTGCATCGAATCCTACATGCATTGGGGTCTCACCCAATCCCGACGCCTTATGACCCCAAGTGAGTCGGAAAACGGGTCAAAGTGAGATGCCTATCATATAGAGTCTCAGTGACGTTTCGAGTCGTGAGGACTAATCAGTACAACCAATACCTCGGACTTATCCACTCGACAAATGGTAACCACTTGGAAAGTCCGAAGGAGGGTAGTTCGATAGATCACCAGGTCACTATCTATCTGCATGCTCAGAACATCACAATGTTCCCTACCAATGAAACATGGTACTTCGCATCGCAGATACTAGTCTCGAACTCGGGCGGCCTTATCCTCATTTTGACGGCCCAATCGACAAGGAACATGTTCAGAATACACAGCGACTATTAGATGTGTTTCATGATAGCCTTCATACCCACTATCACATCTAACATACGCTTTAGTGCATTCTAGGTCTTTACTCAACGCAATTGTAAATCATCATACACACAATGAAAGTAAAGAATGCCATATGGATAAATGCGAATATCATATATAAATATTGTCATATACAAGAGTCTATAAACCCACACTCCACAAGTTGGCTAGTTGGGCATCTACTCTAATAATCTCCCACTTGCCCTAAAGCCAACTACTCATCAGACGCAGTCCCATTGTTTCGCGATGTTTTTCAAACAAGGGTCCTGGCAAGGGCTTCGTAAGTGGATCAGCAACGTTGTCCGCAGAGGCGACTCTCTCAACTACTATGTCACCTCTAGCCACAATATCCCGGATTATGTGGTATTTCCTCAGTATGTGTTTGGATCTTTGGTGAGACCTAGGCTCCTTTGCTTGTGCAACGGCACCCGTGTTGTCGTAGTACACCGGGACTGGACCAACTCCATTAGGAATGACGCCCAACTCTTGGACGAAATTCCTTATCCAAACGGCCTCCTTAGCAGCAGCTGATGCCGCGATGTACTCAGCCTCAGTGGTTGAATCCGCGATGGTGTCTTGCTTGAAACTCTTCCAAGATACAGCACCACCATTCAGCATGAATACAAATCCAGAGGTTGATTTCGAATCATCAACGTCACACTGGAAGCTAGAATCAGTGTAGCCTTCCATTTTCAGTTCACCACCCCCATAGACCATGAACATATTCTTAGTCCTTCGTAAGTACTTAAGAATATCCTTCACGGCCTTCCAATGCAATTGGCCAGGGTTGGCCTGGTAGCGGCTCGTGACGCTCAGAGCATATGCGACATCCGGTCTAGTCGAGATCATGCCATACATAATACTACCTATTGCCGAGGCATATGGCACACGTGCCATACTCTCTATCTCCTCATCAGTCTTTGGACACATAGACTTAGATAGAGTGACCCCGTGGCACATAGGTAGGTGTCCTCTCTTGGACTCTTCCATAGAGAATCTCTTAAGTATGGTATCGATGTAGGTAGCTTGGGTGAGTCCGAGCATCCGTTTAGATCTATCCCGATAGATCTGTATTCCAAGAATATAGGATGCTTCACCCATGTCCTTCATCGAAAATCTGCTAGACAACCATACTTTAGTTGACTGCAGCATTCCTACATCATTCCCAATGAGTAGAATGTCATCAACATAAAGCACGAGGAATGTCACAGCACTTTTAACTACCTTCTTGTAAACACATGGCTCCTCGGGATTCCTGATGAAACCAAATTCCTTAATTGTTTAATCGAATCTCAGGTTCCAACTTCGCGATGCTTGTTTGAGACCGTAGATCGATCTCTAAAGCTTGCATACCTTATGCTCGCTTCCAACAGATGTGAAACCCTGAGGCTGCGTCATATAGATCTCTTCCTTAATGTTTCCATTAAGGAACGCAGTTTTCACATCCATTTTCCATATCTCATAGTCGTACCATGCGGCCATGGCTAACAAGATTCTAATCGACTTGAACATTGCGACTGGCGAGAAGGTTTCATCATAGTCAACACCTTTCCTTTGAGTGTAACCTTTCGCGGCCAGTCGTGCCTTGTAGGTCATTACCTTACCATCAGGCCCAAGTTTCCTCTTGTATACCCATTTGCACCCAATAGGAACAATTCCTTCGGGAGGGTTAACAAGAGTCCAAACTTGGTTAGCATGCATTGAGTCAAACTCAGACTGCATTGCTTCAAGCCATAAATTAGAATCAGCAACGGAAATTGCCTCCTTGAAAGTTCTTGGATCAGATCCAATAACTTGATCAGATTTATCATCTTCATTGAGTCAAACTCAGACTGCATTGCTTCAAGCCATAAATTAGAATCAGCAACGGAAATTGCCTCCTTGAAAGTTCTTGGATCAGATCCAATAACTTGATCAGATTTATCATCTTCAAGGAGAAAACCATATCTCTAAGGAGCCCTAGGAATCCTTTCGAACCTCCTAGGTGCGACCATTTCTGGTACTGGCTCTGTAGGTGTAGGAGACTCACCTGGTACTTCGATTGGATCTCGAACCTTTTCGAGTTCTACTATTTTGCCCTTTCTATCAAGTAGAAATTCCCTTTCCATAAAGGTGGCATTCCTAGAAACAAACACTTTTGTTTTGCTCGGATAGTAGAAGTAGTATCCAATGGAATTCTTTGGATACCCAATGAAGTAGCATAAGATGGATCTCGTATCCAGCTTATCTCCCACTGTCTGCTTCACGTAAGCAGGACATCCCCAAATCCTCATAAATGAGTACTTGGGTGGTTTGCCCATCCATATCTCATACGGAGTCTTATCCACTGCCTTGGTGTGGACATTGTTCAACAACATTACCGCCGTTTTGAGCGCATAGCCCCAAAACGAGGTAGGAAGCTCAGTGAAGCTCATCATAGATCGAACCATGTCCAACAAGGTCCGATTACGATGCTCCGCTACACCATTGAGCTGTGGTGTGGCCGGAGGGGTCCACTGTGAGAGAATCTCATTCTCTTTCAGATAATCTTGAAACTCAGTACTCAAGTATTCACCACCTCGATCAGATCGAAGTGCCTTAATACTCGAATTAGCAAACATACAAGAATATCCATCACTATCAAGCATAGAAACAGAAATAATGTTCTTTATTAATTCGGGAACAAATAAAACATTTCTCAATAACAACTTAAAATCAGAAGACAGAAATAAATAAACATCTCCTATAGCTATAGCAGCAACTCTTGCTCCATTGCCAAGCCTCAAGTGGGTCTCACCCTCTCTCAGACGTCGGCTTCTTGTCATCACCTGCAAATCATTGTAGATCTGAGATCCACATCCGGTATCAAGTACCCAAGAAGTCGAATTTGAGGTCTTTTAATTTTAAGGTGTATATATCGTTTTCGCGTTCCCCAATTCCAACCAAACTTCATTCTTGTAAATATTGCAAATCGAATTAGCAAACATACAATAATATCCATCACTATCAAGCATAGAAACAGAAATAATGTTCTTTATTAATTCGGGAACAAATAAAACGTTTCTCAATAACAACTTAAAATCAGAAGACAGAAATAAATAAACATCTCCTATAGCTATAGCAGCAACTCTTGCTCCATTGCCAAGCCTCAAGTGGGTCTCACCCTCTCTCAGACGTCGGCTTCTTGTCATCACCTGCAAATCATTGTAGATCTGAGATCCACATCCGGTATCAAGTACCCAAGAAGTCGAATTTGAGAAATATTTATTTCAATATAGAACATACCTTTCGCAGTTCGCAACTGCTCGAGGTACTCCTTGCAGTTCCTCCTCCAATGCCCAGCCTTGTGGCAGTGGTGGCAAACATCCTCGCTCTTGTTTGGTTTAGAAGCCTTTGCCTTTGGCTTCTTGGCGGACTTCTCCTCCTTCGCAGGAGCAGAACGCTTCTTGCTCTTGCGTCTGGGTCCCTTCTTCGCAGAGGACGAAGAGCCCAGAAGGAGGACGGTTTTGTCCTTCTTTATGGTCCCTTCAAACACTACGAGCATGTTAACCACCTCTTCGAGGGTGGCTTCCAGCTTGTTCATGTTGAAGTTGACCACAAAGGGGTCAAATGCAGCAGGCAGCGAGAGGAGAAGTACATCCACAGACAGCTCGTGTGGAAGTGCGATATCAAGGCCCGACAGCTTTTCAACGAGCCCAATCATACGAACCCCATGCTCGCGGACCGAAGTCCCATCGCGCATGCGGCTTGTCATTAGCTCCTTGACAGCCGTGAACCTCTCATGTCGAGAGTTCTCCCAGTACAGCTCTTTGAGATGAAAGAGTATGGCAGAGGCATACTTTGTCTTATCAAAACGCCGTTGCATTTCGTTGGACATCGATGCCATCACATAGCATAGAGCTTTAACCTCGTCGTCCCGCCATTGGTTAAGCATAATCAGCTCCTCAGGGCTGATGTTGGCAGGGGTTTCCTCCGGAGGGGAATTCTCTATCGTATAGAGGAGCTTCTCCGAAGCCAATACAATATTGAGGTTCCGGAGCCAGTCTTGGTAGTTCAGACCGGTGAACCTGTTGCTATCCAGTAAAGCAGCGAGCGGGTTTTTCATCAAAACCATTTTATAAGCAGTAATACTGAGAGGAAAACGGACATACATTACTAACTATATAAGATATAAGCTAAGACATAAAACATGGTGGTTAAGTTTTATGAATTACCCTCCCACTATTTTAACGATTTCACCACCCTCTAATGAAATCGAGAAAATAGGTTTATTTAGTGGGTACACGGAGCCCAATCAAGCGATCATGGACCCGAATAATATCAGCCATCCATGACCCCCAAAAGGTAGTTTCCGATTGCAACCGGTGCAACCTCCATGTATTCACCTCACGTCCAGTAAGGGCCCAATAATATGACGCCGTTTACTATCACGTGTCAAGATGACCCATCAATGTTGAGTCGTGAAGGACGGTCCCCTTAACGTCCCCAATAATATGAGCCAAAGTTAAAAGGAGTTCCACCGAACTCACAACAATTGTCAATGGCGTGGACAACTTTCCGGCATACATGACCCCCTCAATAATATGAGCCGGGCCATGTATACGGGTAGCATCGACGTACACCCATTGTTGATGGAAGGTAGGGTTAATTTAAACAATTTTAAATACCCTTTAGTTTATCGAATAAACTTTTATCTTGATATAAGTTTTAAATCATATTTAAAACGAGGGATTTTAATTTTGAAAAACATTTTGGTCTCATGCATATTTAAATCTAATTTAAAACATGCAAACATGCGGATTCAATTAATCTATATATCAACATATATAAAGTAAACATTGGGATGATCGATCGCGAGAGCTATGCGGTCCGTGGTGTTGGGGATCCGGATCCGCCCCCGGCGAGGCAGCGGAAGAACAATAAACAGAGAACCGGGAGGCGATCAATACGGAGAACAATTCTATATGTATCGACATACATAGGGTGTTTAGCAAGTTACCTGTCTGGCACTTGTGCCTGGCTCCAACCGGTGTTTCAAGAACCCGGCGCTTCTCGGT
>KV014917.1:176184-188525 GCA_001598015.1 Dorcoceras hygrometricum | reverse complement strand
TTGATCACCAGGTCACTATCTATCTGCATGCTCAGAACATCACAATGTTTCCTACCAATGAAACCTGGTACTTCGCATCGCAGATACTAGTCTCGAACTCGGGCGGCCTTATCCTCATTTTGACGGCCCAATCGACTAGGAACATGTTCAGAATACACAGCGACTATTAGATGTGTTTCATGATAGCCGTCATACCCACTATCACATCTAACATACGCTTTAGTGCATTCTAGGTCTTTAATCAACGCAATTGTAAATCATTACACACATAATGAAAGTAAAGAACGCCATATAAGTAAATGCGAATATCATATATAAAAACTGTTTGTACAAGAGTCTATAAAACCCACACGCCACAAGTTGGCTAGTTGGGCATCTACTCTAACACACATATACTTTATCACCTTTACCGATGATTACTCTAGGTATGGGTACTTGTACTTAATGAAGCACAAATCTGAATCCTTTGAAAGGTTCAAAGATTTCAAGGCTGAAGTAGAAAATAAATTAGGCAAAAGTATTAAAACACTTCGATCCGATCGAGGTGGTGAATACTTGAGTGCTGAATTTCAAGACTATCTGAAAGAGAATGGGATTCTCGCACAGTGGACCCCTCCGGCCACACCACAGCTCAATGGTGTAGCGGAGCGTCGTAATCGGACCTTGTTGGACATGGTTCGATCTATGATGAGCTTCACTGAACTTCCTACCTCGTTTTGGGGTTATGAGCTCGAAACGACGGTAATGTTGTTGAACAATGTCCACACCAAGGCAGTGGATAAGACTCCATATGAGATATGAATGGGCAAATCACCAAGTACTCATACATGAGGATTTGGGGATGTCCTGCTTACGTGAAGCAGACAGTGAGAGATAAGCTGGATACGAGATCCATCTTATGCTACTTCATTGGGTATCCAAAGAATTCCATTGGATACTACTTCTACTATCCCAGTGAAACAAAAGTGTTTGTTTCTAGGAATGCCGCCTTTATGGAAAGGGAATTTCTACTTGATAGAAAAGGCAAAATAGTAGAACTCGAAGAGGTTCGAGAACCAACTGAAGTACCAAATGAATCTCCCGCACCTCCAGATCCAGTACCAGAAATGGTCGCACCTAGGAGATCCGAAAGGACTCCTAGAGCTCCTGAGAGATATGGTTTTCTCCTTGAAGATGATCAAAGTGATCAAGTTGTTGGATCTGATCCAAGGACTTTCAAGGAGGCAATTTCCGATGCTGATTCTAATTTATAGCTTCAAGCAATGCAGTCTGAGTTTGACTCAATGCATGCTAACCAAGTTTGGACTCTTGTCAACCCTCCCGAAGGAATTATTCCTATTGGGTGTAATGGGTATACAAGAGGAAACTTGGGCCTGATGGTAAGGTAATGACCTACAAGGCACGACTGGTCGCGAAAGGTTACACTCAAAGGCAAGGTGTTGACTATGATGAAACCTTCTCGCCAGTAGCAATGTTCAAGTCAATTAGAATTTTGTTAGCCATAGCCGCATGGTACGACTATGAGATATGGCAAATGGATGTGAAAACTGTGTTTTTAATGGAAACATTAAGGAAGAGATCTATATGACGCAGCCTGAGGGTTTCACATCTGTTGGAAGCGAGCATAAGGTGTGCAAGCTTCAGAGATCGATCTACGGTCTCAAACAAGCATCGCGAAGTTGGAACCTGAGATTCGATGAAACAATTAAGGAATTTGGTTTCATCAAGAATCCCGAGGAGCCATGTGCTTACAAGAAGGTAGTTAAAAGCGCTGTGACGTTCCTAGTACTTTATGTTGATGACATTCTACTCATTGGGAATGATGTAGGAATGCTGCAGTCAACTAGTATGCTTGTCTAGTAGATTTTCGATGAAGGACATGGGTGAAGCATCCTATATTCTTGGAATATAGATCTATCGGGATAGATCTAAACGGATGCTCGGACTCACCCAAGATACCTACATCGATACCATACTTAAGAGGTTCTCTATGGAATAGTCCAAGAGAGGACACCTACCTATGTGCCACGAGGTCACTCTATCTAAGTCTATGTGTCCAAAGACTGATGAAGAGATAGAGAGTATGGCACGTGTACCATATGCCTCGGCAATAGGTAGTACTATGTATGGCATGATCTCGACTAGACCGGATGTCGCATATGCTCTGAGTGTCACGAGCCGCTACCAGGCCAACCCCGGCCAATTGCATTGGAAGGCTGTGAAAGATATTCTTAAGTACCTACGAAGGACTAAGAATATGTTCATGGTCTATGGGGGTGGTGAACTGAAACTGGAAGGCTACACAGATTCTAGCTTCCAGTGTGACGTGGATGATTCGAAATCAACCTCTGGATTTGTATTCATGCTCAATGGTGGTGCTGTCTCTTGGAAGAGTTCCAAGCAAGACACCATCGCGGATTCAACCACTGAGGTTGAGTACATCGCAGCATCAGCTACTGGTAAGGAGGCCGTTTGGATAAGGAATTTCGTCCAAGAGTTGGGCGTCATTCCTAATGGAATTGGTCCAGTCCCGGTGTACTGCGACAACACGGGTGCCGTTGCGCAAGCAAAGGAGCCTAGGTCTCACCAAAGATCCAAACACATACTGAGGAAATACCACATAATCCGGGATATTGTGGCTAGAGGTGACATAGCAGTTGAGAGAGTCGCCTCTGCAGACAACGTTGCTGATCCACTTACGAAGCCCTTGCCTGGACCGTTGTTTGAAAAACATCACGAAACAATGGGACTGCGTCCTGATGAGTAGTTGGCTTTAGGGCAAGTGGGAGATTGTTAGAGTAGATGCCCAACTAGCCAACTTGTGGCGTGTGGGTTCATAGACTCTTGTATATGACAATCTTTATATATGATATTCACATTTATTTATATGGCATTCTTTACTTTCATTGTGTTTATGATGATTTACAATTGCGTTGAGTAAAGACCTAGAATGCACTAATGTGTATGTTAGATGTGATAGTGGGTATGACGGCTATCATGAAACACATCTAATAGTCACTGTGTGTTCTAAACATGTTCCTAGTCGATTGGGCCGTCAAAATGAGGATAAGGCCGCCCGAGCTCGAGACTAGTATCTGCGATGTGAAGTACCATGTTTCATTGGTAGGGAACATTGTGATGTTCTGAGCGTGCAGATAGATAGTGACCTGGTGATCTATCGAACTACCCTCCTTCGGACTTTCCAAGTGGTTACCATTTGTCGAGTGGATAAGTCCGAGGTCTTGGTTGTATTGATTAGTCCTCACGACTCGAAACGTCATTGAGACTCTACATGATAGGCGTCTCACTTTGACTCGTTTGCCGACTCACTTGGGGTCATAAGGCGGTGGGATTGGGTGAGACCCCGATGCATGTAGGAGTCGATGCATCGTTGTCGAGGATTCACCGCTCGCAGACATGCGTGGATATCCTATGCTATCTGAGGGGATAATAGTGTATAAATCTCTGGCCAGAGTACTAGAAGTGTTTTAGGTAAATGTGTTTACCTGTTACACTCGCGATGTCACTAATTGATCTCCAAGATGTATGCATAGCTATCGGATCTATAGCGACTCTCGATTTACCAATGGTCGTTGATCTGATCGGGATATATGGATTGAAAGGATCGTACTGTACGCTAACCACGACCAACTGGTTCTTGCAGGCACTATCAGTGATACCTAGGGGATCATGGTGCGATGTTGCTAGACGCTCTTACCATGATCCCTTGGGCAAGTCCGGAATTGTGATTCCGGAGCCACAATGGTTGTGGGCCCACGGCTAGCTGTATCCCTGAACCATTGAGGGTCACACAAGTACTGGATTCGAGATTCCCGCACGGATACTCAGCTCAATGTGTTGAGCATACGAAGAGGATTTTGGGGAGTGCGACTTCCTAAAAGTCAACAGAGGTCAAATCGTGATTTGTCGATGTTGAGGGGCAAAACGGTCTTTTTGCACTGGGGTTCTGAAAAATGGTTTTTCAGATCATAGTATTCAGTTTTGGAAACTGAGTCGATCGGTCCGATCTGATCGACGATCAGAGTTACGATGAAGTCTCGGTGATGGGGATGAACGGAATGTTCATCTGTTGGACCCGGGCCCGTTGGGCCGAATCCCAACCCATCATTAAGTCTATTTAATATAGACTTAAGCCTAGACTTCATAACACTTGACTTAATACTCTACACTAAACCCTAAACCTAGCAATTAGCGCCGCCCCCTCTCCTCTCAATAAGCCGCCGCCGCCGCCGCGCGCCGCCGCCGCCGCCTCTCTTCGCCGGAAAATTGTTTCCGGCCAATCTTGAGGAGGAGAATCCGTCCGCGCAGATCTCTTCAGGCCTTCTAGTGCAGGCTGATGAAGGAATCCCGTCTTCGGTCGTGGACCTGATTGACGATATCTACAGCCGCCTACCGTGAAGTGCCGTTTTCTTTACGAAACCGGTCGGAGCCAGGCACGAGTTTCCAGCAAGGTAGCGATCTTAAACGCCCTATGAATGTCATAGCATGTTAGTTTTTGTCGTATTGATCATCTCCCGGCCATGTTTTTGTTCTTCCGCTGCCTCGCCGGGAGGCGTGATCCGGATCCGCCGTGGTTCCCAACACGAGCCCAATCATACGAACCCCATGCTCGTGGACCGAAGTCCCATCGCGCATGCGGCTTGTCATAAGCTCCTTGACAGCCGTGAACCTCTCATGTCGAGAGTTCTCCCCGTACAGTTCTTTGAGATGAAAGATTATGTCAGCAGCATACTTTGTCTTCTCAAAGCGCCGTTGCATTTCGTTGGACATCGATGCCATCACATAGCATCGAGTCTTAAGCTCGTCGTCCCACCAATGTTGAAGCGTAACCAGCTCCTCAGGGCTGATATCGGCAGGGGTTTCCTTCGGAGGGCTCTTCTCTATCTTATAAAGAAGTTTCTCCGAAGCCAACACAATGTTGAGGTTTCGAAGCCAGTCTTGGTAGTTCAGACCGGTGAACTTGTTGCTATCCAGTATAGCAACGAGTGGGTTTTTGATCGAAGACATTTTGTAAGCAGTTATACTTAAAAGAAAACAGACATACATTACTAACTATATATGAAATACGCTAAGACATAAAAAAAGGTCGTTAAGTTTTATGAAACAAAATCATATTTTAATTATAAAATCATATTTCACAATTAAAATCATATTTTGCAATTTTAATTGCATCAAATTGGGCTTAAAACGATTTTAGGCCCAAAATCTCAAAAATTCCAAAATCGACCAAAATCGGCCCGATATCGAATATCGGCCCGAAAAATTCATGGGCTGCCCGGGGACAGGACCAACAAAACCTAGAAGGAAAAATCAGCCGTCGCAACGATGTCGGGAAACACGCCACATATCGTGCACGGCGCAAGGCCGCGCGCTGCCGTGATTTGCGCGACATCTCATGCGCGCAACATCGCGCAATCTTGCGCGCATCCAGGCATGCACGCCAGCAGCTTCTGGCCGATCATCGGATCGCACAACCTATGCGCGAAGCAGCGATATGGGTCGGCCGCCATGCGAGAAGGCAGCCAACTCTCGGCCGCTACGCGCTGGCCGCGCATATTATCGCGCGCGCGCATGAGCGCGCGAGGCGGCATCGCCACATGCGGCGGTGCCCGTGGCCGATTCGCAAAAATTTTGCTTCTTCGATTCTAAAATATGAGATTTGATATAATATGGCAATAATGTATTGAACGATCCTAGCCTTGGCTCTGATACCACTGTTGGAAAAGCCGTGGCGGATCCGGATCCCACTTCCCGGGGCGCAGCGGAAGAACAAAATTTGCCCGGAAAGTGTTCAATACATTCAATATCATCTACAAACATTCATAGGGTGTTCGTAGATAGTTACCTTGCTGGCGTCTAAGCGCCTGGCTCCGACCAGTTTCTCGAGGAAACCGGCACTTCAAACTGTAGGCGGCGGTAGATCGTCAATCAGGTCCTCGATCGGATTCAATCTTCCTCCAATCAGCCTGCACTAGAAAGCTGATGGATTTTCCATGGACGTAAATCACCTCGTCGTGGTGATCGAAACAAGTCTGATCACGAAGCGGGCGGCGGACGGCGGCGGTACATGGCGGCGCAAGGCGGCGCAAGGCGTGAGGCTTTAGAGGAGGGGGTGGCGGCCAACTAGGGGGTCTAGGGTTTGTGTGAGTTAAGTTATGTCATACAACCCTAGGCTCAAGACTAAGTATAGGTGTGATGGGCTTGAACCGGCCCATTGGACCTGGGGCGGGCCCAGTCCAACATATGAACATTCGGTTCATCCCTATCAGCGTGACTTCATCATAACTCCGATCGACGATCTGATTGGACCGATCTACACAGTTTCCAAAACTGAGTATTATGATGCGAAAACAATTTTTCAGATTACTTTGTCCAAAATGACAGTTTTGCCCCTCAACAGCGGGAAATCGCAATTTGACCCCAGTTGACTTTTAGGAAGTCGCACTCCCTAAAATTCTCCTCATATGCTCAACACATTGAGCTCAATTTCCGTGCGGGAATCATGAATCCAGTACTTGTGTGACCCTCAATGGTTCAGGGTTACAGCTAGCCGTGGGCCCGCAACCATTGCGGCTCCGAAATCACAATTTCGGACTTGCCCAACGGATCATGGTAAAGCGCCTAGCAACATCGCCCCATGATCCCCTAGGTATCACTGATAGTGCTTGCAAGAACCAGTTGGTCGTGGTTAGCGTACAGTACGGTCCTTTCAACACATATATCCCGATCAGATCAACGACCATTGGTAAATCGAGAGTCTCTAGAGATCCGATAGCTATGCATACATCTTGGAGATCGAATAGTGACATCGCGAGTGTAACTAGGTAAACCCATTTACCTAAAACACTTCTAGTACTCTGGCCAGAGATTTATACACTTTTATCCCCTCAGATAGCATAGGATATCCACGCATGTAAGCGAGCGGTGAATCCTCGACAACGAAGCATCGACTCCTACATGCATCGGGGTCTCACCCAATCCCGCCGCCTAATGACCCCAAGTGAGTCGGCAAACGAGTCAAAGTGAGATGCCTATCATGTAGAGTCTCAATGATGTTTCGAGTCGTGAGGACTAATCAGTACAACCAAGACCTCGGACTTATCCACTCGACAAATGGTAACCACTTGGAAAGTCCGAACGAGGGTAGTTCGATAGATCACCAGGTCACTATCTATCTGCATGCTCAGAACATCACAATGTTCCCTACCAATGAAACATGGTACTTCGCATCGCAGATGCTAGTCTCAAGCTCGGACGGCCTTATCCTCATTTTGACGGCCCAATCGACTAGGAACGAATTCTGAATACACAGTGACTATTAGATGTGTTTCATGATAGCCATCATATCCACTATCACATCTAACATACACTGTGGTGTATTCTGGGTCTTTATCCAACGCAATTGTTAACATTATAATCATAATGAAAATAAAGAACGCCATAAACAAATGCGAATATCATATATAAAGATCGTTTCATACAAGAGTCTATAAAACCCACACGCCACAAGTTGGCTAGTTGGGCATCTACTCTAACAGAATCCCGCATTACCTAGCGATAGCAGGCTAAACATCTCCATGGCAGAGACTAGCGGAATCTTTGAGCGCGAATCAGCACCGTAGAAATCCCACTTCTCACCCGAGTCAGGGCGAAATCTCACCACACCATGAAAACAATCAACTGTAGCCTTATAGCTAGCTAACACATCCATTCCAAAGATACAGTCGAAATCTCTGATTCCCAAAACAATCAGATTGGAAACCAACACATGCTCATCAAACCTAATCAGGCAATCAATCACCACCTCTCGAGACCACAAACTCACACCAGCAGGGGTAGACACGGAAACAACATCACACAACGGGGAAGAACTCAACCCATGCTCAAACACAAACAACTCAGATATGAAAGAGTGTGATGCACCAGTGTCAAATAAAACTCGAGCAGGAAAATCGAAAATAAAGCATGTACCTCCAATCACCATGCCAGGCATCTCCTCAGCCTGCTCTCTAGTAAAAGAGTGCGCCTGAGCCTGCTGGGGAATCTAGAACTGAGATCTCTGCGGTCCTCCAAACCTAGACGGTCCACTAGGCTGAAATCCAGAGCGCTGGGTAAGGGCAGGAATTTGTGGTCTCTGAGACGAACCACCAACCGAGCCCTGCTGTGAAGGAACCGAAGTCTGACCCCTCAACAAAGGACACACTCTAACAAAGTGTCCTGGCTGTCCACAGTTACGGCAGGATCCCTGAACTCCTCGACACTACGAAGTCGGATGCCTCCCTCCGCACTGTCCACAAGATCCACCGCCAGAACCGCTACCAGAACCACTGCCAAGCAAGAACTCGCAGAACCAGAGGAACTCGAATGGCCCTTCTTCTTGAACTGTTTTCCTCGAGGTCGGAATTGTTGGCGACTCGACTGCTGTGACCCTTGAGGAGACTGGTACGACTGCGACCCTTCTTGCGCCGGCTGAGAAACTCACCCAGTCGTCTGATGCACCGGAGCCTCAGGATCCATCAAACTCTCCTCAATATCAACCGCATTGTTCACAGCTTCAATATAGGTCGCCGGGGACCCAGACAACACCATCCGGTAAAGATCAGGTCTCAGACCCTTCAAAAACTTGTTCCTCTTTGTCCGCTCTTGGTTCGCTACATGCGGCATGTACACCAAAAGTGCAGAAAAACGCCTATCGTACTCAGCCACGCTCATCGTCCCTTGCTTCAAGTTATCAAACTCACGTTCTCTGCTGCTGTAGTAGGACTCAGGGGTATACTCCTGCCGGAACGCCTCGCAGAAGCTCTCCCAAGTAATCGCTGTCCCACTATCTCGAAGGATACGAGAAGTACCCCTCCACCAGCGCTGCGCATCATCCCTCAATTGAAACACTGCCAACTTCAGTCTCTTTTCCGGAGTGTACTCCAAAGTATCAAACAGCTCCTCCATCTGAACCAACCAAGCCTCAGCCTTTGTACCGCCCTCGGTAGCCGCAAAAATCGGAGGGTTCGTACGCTGAAATCGAGCTAAGACTAGTTCCATCCCGCCTATCCGTCGGGTCACATCATCTACCTGATGAACATCCTCGTCACCTTCTGGAGCCCTAGACCCCTCAAAACGCCTAGATCTACCTCTCCTCGGCGGCATCTAAACAAATCTAGAGGTAAGATCTCAAGCAGATATACATCAAGGTAGATACTCATCACATAAGTCACAGAGTCAGTCAAAAATCAAATCAAAACTCTGTGCCTAGACTCGAGTGTAATCAAAGAAAATTGAGTCACATCATCTACCTGATGAACATCCTCGTCACCTTCTGGAGCCCTAGACCCCTCAAAACGCCTAGATCTACCTCTCCTCGGCGGCATCTAAACAAATCTAGAGGTAAGATCTCAAGCAGATATACATCAAGGTAGATACTCATCACATAAGTCACAGAGTCAGTACAAAAATCAAATCAAAACTCTGTGCCTAGACTCGAGTGTAATCAAAGAAAATTGAGCTTATCCCAGTTTAAGCTCTGATACCAAAAATGTCAAGCCCCGTGCTAATTACTCAAGATAATAGCACAATTAAACACATAATCACGGAAGCGCAAAAACGGGCTTAAAAATTTTCGAAAAAATTTAGGCCTGAACTTAAAATCATACATTAAAAATATCAATAATAAAAATATGAGTTGACTCAAACTCATACATTTCAGGTAACAACAAATAAATCTCAATCAAATACAGATCCCCAATACAAAGATACCCGGGGCATCCCCTGGTTCAATACATAAATATATATAACTGGGACATCAAGGAAACGGGGATCGACCAGCTGAACTTCCACTCTGTCCAGTTTGGTTACCTGAAGATCCTGCAAATGGGCAACACAGACCCAAAACACAAAAGCAGGAAAACCAATACGAGGTCAAGCCTCAGTACGAAGAGCTATCAAATAGCTAAACATGCAACATGCTATAAATCAATGCTATGAATGTATGAGGGCTATCAAAATCGGATAGCTAGACCAGCACGTCAACTGGCAATAAATCAGTCGAGCCTCTATACCACGCACAGCAAGTCAGCCGGTGGAAATCATCGGTCCGTGATCTTCAGGGTCCGTCAACCCATCACAGCTCGGTGGTAGACACTCGAATCCGGTCATCACCACTCCGATGATAGCGTTGGACTTTTCAGGCACGACAACTCAGTCGACCAGTCACAACGTGGCTCTAATCTCGGGTCATCAATCGATCAATCTGTCAGGCTCAATATGTATGCATGTATGCCAATCAATAAATCAATGTTCAGTGCATACAATTCAATACGTAAAACAGAATATAACTCAATCATTCAACACACTGTTTCACGTAAGTCACAACAGCAAATCTCACAACATCAATTACAGCATGTTCACGCTCCAAGCCGTTCAACCTGCTCTTTTCGTACCTTCAATCGCTGAAATCTACTTCAACAGATTAGGAATAGGACACGACAATCACACACCCTTGGCAACAGAATTCTCTGGAGCTCAAATCTGTTCAAGGCATCTCATTCTTAGTTCACATCTAACACAGATCTGAACTTCAATATACATAATTCCTATGGTCAAGACTATACTCAAGTCCTAAACAATTCTACGCAGGAATTAGCTACTAGACAAAGCTCAATTCAACTAGAAATGCTCAGCCCGAAGCTTAAACCAGCAGGAGAACACTCGAAACAGACTTCTCCAAGAAGCTTCGAACACCAGTAGCTACAAGCTTTCACTCCAACGCCAATTCAGGGTTCCAACTAGGTAGCAATCGAAAGAGCTAAGCAAGGCGAACTCAGCGCCACCAAAATTATCAAAAACAGAAGCTGGAATCGGCAGAATTCGACGAGAGAAATGTTCGAATGAACAGTATCGATCGAGGGTTTCAACAGAGAAGAGGATAAGAAATATCGGTTCTCAAATAATTCTAAGTGTCGATCAACGCTTCTATATATAACCCTCAAAACCAACAGTTGCTGCTCTCCACTTAACCAGTCGACGCGATCATAAGATATCTTGCTACTGGTATTCACGTTCTCTAAAAAAAACCAGCAGCAATAACCAGATGCAACATTCACGAGAAAACATTCCAAAACGACACCGTTCCAACTAACTCAAACGACGTCACATCGACCCACCAGCTGGTAGCATATCTCTCTTGCGAAACAACCAAAATCTGGTAACAGATCTCTTCAAACAAACACCAGTCGACTGGTTACGCAAAACAAGTCAAAACGACGACGCATCAACTAATCCAAACGACGTCGTAAAGGTTACGTCAGCAACACTACCACCAGCTGGTCATCCAGTCGCAACACATTCCTCACAACAATTCTCTTGCGGCTGGTTGCAGACGCAACACTCAAAACGCATCGTTTTAACTTATCAAAACGACGTCGCTCTACCTCTGCGACTGGTTCTTCAAACCATCAGCTGGTCGCTCCTTTACTCACGCATCTGCTGGATCCAGTAGTCAACACTCAAAAACGTTGACTAACACGTGTCTCTTCCTCAATCATCCTCACGATTGCGCGCCTCTACTGCCAGTGTCAACCAATCCACGCGCAACCAAAATCAGCAGAGAGCTACAGTAACCATCTAATTCAAATCCCACCATTCGCAAGCTACAGTACCGTTGACCCGCGTTGACTACCAAAATTCGTTGCGACTGGTTTCCAAAACGACAGTGTTTCACCAACTAACGCTAAAATTAAATACCAACGGATGGAATCAGATTCCTCTCCACAAACTCTCAAATCCACGCAACTAACTCAACCCCAAATTCGATCAATCACTAATCAAAAATCTGATTCCTCACAGATCATCATCTCCACCATCTTAAAAAGTCCTCCCACTAAATCTGATATTTACATTTAAATATCCATGACACATTGAAATATGATATCAACAATATTACAACCAAAAATTCGCAAAACCTAGCATACACCTAACACATTGGGCACGGCTCTCGATCATCCCAAACATACAATCAATTCATATAATTGACATAAATTTAATAATCAAATCAAATTTGATAATTTCCCAACAAAATCATATTTTAATTATAAAATCATATTTTATAAATAAAATCATATTGGGCCAATTTTAATTTCATCATATTGGGCTTAAAACGATTTTAGGCCCAAAATCTCAAATTCCCAAAAATAAATTTTGGTCCGACCAAAATGGCCCAATATCAAATATTGGCCCGAAAACTCCTCGGGCCGCCCGGGACAGGCCCGAAACAAACCCTAGAAGTCAAAAACAGTGTTACAACACCGCATCGGGTTCGCCGGACGGCG
>KV014917.1:146699-166000 GCA_001598015.1 Dorcoceras hygrometricum | reverse complement strand
TGGGCCCACAACCATTGTGGCTCCGGAATCACAATTCCGGACCTGCCCAACGGATCATCGGTAAAGCGCTAGCAACATCACCCCATGATCCCCTAGGTATCACTGATAGTGCCTGCAAGAACCAGTCGGTCGTGGTTAGCGTACAGTACGGCCTTTCAATCCATATATCCCGATCAGATCAACGACCATTGGTAAATCGAGAGTCGCTATAGATCCGATAGCTATGCATACATCTTGGAGATCAGAATAATGACATCGCGAGTGTAACTAGGTAAAAACATTTACATAAAACACTTCTAGTACTCTGGCCAGAGATTTATACACTATTATCCCCTCAGATAGCATAGGATATCCACGCATGTCTGCGAGCGGTGAATCCTCGACAACGATGAATCGACTCCTACATGCATCGGGGTCTCACCCAATCCTGACGCCTTATGACTCCAGGTGAGTCGACAAACGGGTCAAAGTGAGACGCCTATCATGTAGAGTCTCAATGACGTTTCGAGTCGTGAGGACTAATCGGTACAACCAAGACCTCGGACTTATCCACTCGACAAATGGTAACCACTTGGAAAGTCCGAACGAGGGTAGTTCGATAGATCACCAGGTCACTATCTATCTGCATGCTCAGAACATCACAATGCTCCCTACCAATGAAACATGGTACTTCGCATCGCAGATACTAGTCTCGAACTCGGGCGGCCTTATCCTCATTTTGACGGCCCAATCGACTAGGAACATGTTCAGAATACACAGCGACTATTAGATGTGTTTCATGATAGCCGTCATACCCACTATCACATCTAACATACGCTTAAGTGCATTCTAGGTCTTTACTCAACACAATTGTAAATCATTACACACATAATGAAAGTAAAGAACGCCATATAAGTAAATGCGAATATCATATATAAAGACTGTTTGTACAAGAGTCTATAAAACCCACATGCCACAAGTTGGCTAGTTGGGCATCTACTCTAACAGCACTGTGCAATCAACGTATTTCTGCAACAGCGCTACAGTCATCATCTTCTTCCTTAGCGCTCCAACTGGTTCGAACTATTCTTTAGAGCATCAGCTGGTCCAGTTGCTCATATAATCACTCCAGCTGATCCAACTTCTTCTTAGCACTTCCAGCTGGTTCATATCGTTCCAGCTGGTTCAATACGTTCCTGCTGGTTGTCCTCTCTCCTTGGTGTACCAGCCGATTCATCATCCCCTTCGATGTTCCAGCTGGTCCACCTTCCACTTTAGCGCTTGCAGCTGGTTCAACTTGGCCTCCGCCTGATTACGAACAACTGACTCAACTTTGGACGTCTCCATTGCTAATCCAGCTGCCGTATACAATGATGAACCAAACCAACTGCTGAACTTTATATTGTGAACCATCGACTGGACAAACTTCTGCTACTGTTCATCTTATTCTTCGATCCTAAAAACTGTACACTTAAGTAGAATTGTTAGAAACACAATAACAGGTTTTGTGTACTTCAAAACTTAATCAGGATCTGTCAAAACAGATCCATCAGTAACGTATAATCTTTGTACAGATATAGTTGCAGCAGGTCCAGTTGTGGATAGAGGTACAGTTCCGACAATAATTCTTCATGTTGTTCAGAACCGTATACAAGTTGAAGGTTTTTCTGATTTCTTTGTAAATCCCGTAGTTCAGAATACTTCTTCTAGTACTAGTTCAGAAAGTGTAGAGTCTATCAGTCCGATATCTCTACATGCGATTCCAACCAGTCCATCTTCCAGTGCTTCTCGCATGCAGTTTACTGATGATATACCTCAGAACTCTCAGTTTACAGTACCACCTATTGTTCATCCTTCTACAGACTTTATCGCAGATATTCCTCAGACTTCTCTGCCAACTGCTGTTGTTCTTCCCACAGATTTCACAGAGTCTTTTGCATAGCTACGAGCCTCTGTTGATAAGATACAACTAGAGCAGGTGCAGACACAGGATGATGTAGCCGTTCTCAAGACTTCTCTTTCTTTGAAGAATACAAATCATGAGGTGGCGTCTGCAAACGCTTCTACTCAACAAGGACGCATCTTTAGAAATCTAATTCATGACGTCCAACAAGAAGTAAAGACTCAGACTGCTGCTCTATCTAAAGATCTAGATGATTTCCAAAAGGAAACACAGACGGGCATTGAAACTCTTAGCACTCAATTGTCTGAAAATCATTGCCTACATTAATCGGGGGCATGATGACAAAAATGGGGAAGAGAGTAGCAGATGTCCGCCGGATGATAGAAGCAGACTGGTGGCGGTAGCAGCAGACCTGGTGAAGGGGGCAGTAGGAGTGAACCACCTAAGAGAGGTGGAGGATCGAACAAAGGTAGTGGATCGTACAGATCAGGAAGAGGTAGCAGAAGTTCAGGCTGGAGTCGTTGGTTTGGATGAGCATATTTTCTATTTTCTTTCAGTTCTTGTACAAAACTCTTGTACTTAGCCAGTTTTGATTATATATATATAGCAACGACTTCAAGAAATTTCTTTCGTATCTTTTTAAGTCATAGGCTGCTAAGTTTTGTCATCACCAAAAAAAGGAAAATTGTTAAGATAAAATTTATAAGTTTTGGTAATAACGAAAACAAGATAAGAACTGAATTTAAGACCCAGATCTGAACCCTGTTAGTAATCGTGTTAAAGCAGGATAGAATATATCAGATCCGGTTGTATAAACTGAAGATAGTATATTCAGATCCGAGAGATTGGAAAACGAGTATATAATTGGGAAGAAAGTTTATCAGATCAGATAAGAGCAGTTCAGATCAGAGTATATCAGATTCATCACAGAGGTTTGTTAAACAGATCAGAGCGTATCAGTACAAAATCTTCGTTAACAGATCAGAACAATTCAGTACAGAAACTCAGATTTGGACAGAATCTACTCAGAGCTTTTCAGAGGTTATATATCAGATTTCAGATCAGAAGTTTCTATTTTACAGGACAGAAAGGGATTTCAGATTTGACAGAGATACAGTTAGAAAGAATAGAAAAAGAGGGAAGATTCAGTTCTGAGAAAGGGGATATATTCGAATACAGAGAAAGATACTGAGCTCTACATGCGGAACAGCTTAGAGCAGATTTCAGCTCAGAGCTGAACAGATTTCAGATCACAGCTTCAGATCTTAATGGCTATTTAATCCAGATGAATCAACGATCGAGATGTTATCAGATAAAGCTTGTTAGACAAATTGGATAAAATAGAAATAAGATCAGAGCTATTTGGAGTATATTCCACAGAACACAGATTTGGTGGATACGATGTTTACCTACTTTGGTATAAAAGTCAACAAAGCTCTGACAACAGCAGACAAATCTCACCATTAATGGCACATTTAATGCCTGATACGATGAAGATATTCAAATGAGGCTTGTGTCTACTGGCTCATTTAAGGACCATTGAGGATGGATGTTATAAATAGCTGGAGGGATTCAAGCGAGAAAGTGCTCTACACATTTACAAGCTCTCTGAAATTTTTTTACATGCGCTAGTTACTCTTTCTCGATAACTCTCAACGACTTCAAATATTTTATCCCAGCTCTCAATCGTGTCTAAACAGAAATATAATATTTGTGATTCTTTCTGGTTCAACTTTGTCAAAGATTCATATTGTTCAAAGAACCAGAAGATGTTACTAACTCTGTGTGTTGTATCCATTGTTGTATTAAAACAGAGTCTGTAAAGAACGTGCTACGTTAAGCCATTCTAAAAATTCATTTGTTTTGTTCAGAAGTGTAATCTGCGTGATAGAATTTTCTATGAGTTCACTTGTAGCGAGGCTTGAGTGATCGGGTGTTTACAGAAGCTGTACTCATCAAATTTCTAGTGGAACCTTCCTGAAAAGGAAGAAGGGGAGATGTAGGATTTCAGATCCTAACTTCCAGAAACAAATTCTTGACCATTACTCTATTTACATTATTTGCATCGTTATTTAAACTGTTCACTGTTTAATCGATTTCTTTCCGCATATTATTTGTTAACCGAGAAAACATATTTGGACTGAGAGCCTCAAATCTGGTCACTCAAATTTGAGTTAAGCGCGGGCTTGTAAAATCGTTTTTAAGGATTTGAAAAATAAAAATCCAAGGAGTTCATTCAACCCCCTCCCCCTTCTGAACTCCTAGGCCTATTTTCGATCCTAATTGATCCTATCACAAGCTAAGAACCCGATCAAGAAAAACAGCTCGATATTCAGGAACCAGATCGGGAGACCAGCTAAGTTAGAGGTAACTTAGCAAATTGAATTTTAGAATGTTTGAAGTCTCGAACAGTCTGATTTGTGACATTTGACATCTATGCACTGATAAGTAGTCGTTGAAACTACTTTAAGCTAATGTCAGATACGCAGAGATATGGTACAAACTAAAGACGGCGCAGAGTTGCTAAAAAGGGAAATGAATTTAATGAAGATGTACTTTCATCGTACAGACATTTAAGGCGCAACAGAAAATTCAATTTGGATACATTCAATGTGTCTACTGGTTACATTTATTACCGTTGTATCCAAAGGATATATATAGAAGATAATAGCAGCTATGGGGGGTTACGAGTGACAAACACAACATAACGATTTTTGAAATCACAAGCTAACCAGCCCTCACAAGCAAAAGCAGAGTTCATCTTGAACCAGCTCGCAACAAGTGACACACACACAGATAGCTTTATTCAACTAGTGTCACTCACTCTTCTAGTCACACACTCTGTAGTGTTGACCTCATTTGTAAATCATAAACAAAGAGTGTATAAGTGCTAGATTAGCACAACCAGATCAGTGCTGAGATTGCTGTATTGCGAACCAGATCGCGGGTCTGTGTTTCGTTGGTTGATTTCTAGGAGTTCTCGTGGCTGCTGGTTGCGGGATCGGGTTTGTACAAAGGGTTGTATAAATCAAATCTTCTAGTGGAATCCTTCCCATCGAGGAAGAAGACAGGACGTAGGAGAATTTTCTCCGAACTTCCAGAAACAAATCTCTTGTCCTACATCTTTTACATTTACGCATTTGATTAAATTGTTCACTGATTTAATCGTGTTATTTCAACATAAAAGTCATTTTATTACACGAGACAACAATAGTCACTGAGAACATTCCTAGCTGGTAACTCGGCTTGAAGTTTGCTTCAAGATGTAAAATTTTTGAAACAAATTTTCAAACCAAAATTAGCAAAGGAGTTCATTCACACCGCCCCCCTCTAAACTCCCGAGCTGGTTTTCGATCTTAACAATATATGAACACAAACACAACTTACCAACTGCAACAGTCGACTCTCTCTCCCCCTCAGCCACCTGAGCCACCTCTGCCACCAAAAAAAATACTTGTATATTTTTATCTCAACATGTAATTATATATGATTACAAACAAAACTTACAAACTACATCAGTCGACTCTCTCTCCTCCTTAGCCACCTCATGAACCTGAGCCATCCCTAATTAGTCAACTCTCTCTCCCCCCCAACCACCTCAGGCACCTTAGCCACCCGAGCCCCCGCTGCCTTCTCTGCTACCATACATCGTATTTTTTTTAATGTTTCAATCTCAGCATATAGTTAAATAAAATTATGTCAACACAAATAAAACTTAAACTGCATTGTTGACTAGGCTACGTGCTCTCCCATATTCGATCATCTTTTTTAAGCTCAAACTACCTGAATATATATGTCCCAATATATCCATGATAATAGAATATGTATTAGCCTACTCCCTTCCATATCAAGGTTAGTGTGTCCTCCAATCCTGTTAGACGGAATTCAAGCCTATGTAGATGATATGGCGAGGGAGGTGGACGATGAGGAGGTGGATGATCCATGGATGAGGGCTGTCGACTAGGAGGAAATATGATCCCTGAGTGAGGGAAGTGGATTGGGAGGACGTGGATGATCCCTGTACGAGGGAAATGGATTGGGAGTGTGTATGATGAGTCGTGTCTCTACGTAAAGGAGATTGGATGATGTGCGTGGGAGATGGTCGGGGAGACCGTGGAAACATCCATATGCAATATCTTGCAAATAACATTAAACAATATATTGGAATCATATCAAAATTTTTGAACAATTATTCTGTAAAAATATAATATTTATAGATTTGCAAAGGGTGAATGAAGCCACTAATATGGAAGCTAATAAATCCAATAAACATTGGATCCCTCTATCTTTTTGTCGAACAATTTTTTAATATCTTCAAATTTATGCTCAAGGTCTTTTCGCAAGCCATAAATCAGTTCATCGTAAGCTACTCTAGCCCATGGGTATTTATTAAAACTATCAATCTCTCGTCAACTAATCTACTCCACTGGTTGGTCCACTTCATCTTTCTTCATTTTACGTCGAGGACCCAACACATCAGCCACAAATAAAGTCAATCTAGTTTTATTTTTTTAGTGTTTACTTCTTTACCTCACCCATCTCCAAACTCATCAATCTTGACCTTTAAATCAAGTAAACCGATGGATTCATCCCACTAAAATGTCTAAGGTGAAATCCATCCTCCTTAAGTGTGGTGGAATAAATTCTCAAACAATTTAGTACTGTGGTAAGACAATACTCCAACAAAGAAAAGCGTACAAGTCTCTTTTGAATAACCATCCAAAACTCACTTCCACTATCAACATTTTGTCTCATAAAAAATTATAACAGATGATTCGAGTTTATATAATCTTTGGAAAATTTAATCAAATTCTCAAATTGGCTTTGCTGGAACAAATTCTCTATCTCATTTTCATTCACAAATGAAAGATTTCTTGGTCGAGTTCTTTTAATCTCGGTCAAGTTTGGATGCAGTCTTAGTACAACTCGACCTAGATTAACATTTACTAGTACTTGACTGAGACTCAACCAAAGCTTGACCTAGACTCCAAGGCTTTCTGTAGTTTATGTCATGTTTTAAGAAGACCCAAATCAACCCAGATTCTACCAAGACATGACCCAGATTTCACCATCGTTCGATCTACCCAAGCCTCAACCCACACCTAACTCGCCCCACACATTCAAAACATATAAACCTTGACCCATACATCAAAAGCGATAACTTGAAAGGTTTTAGGTTATACGTACCGCATGGTTGTTCCTCACTTTATTTTCTTCTAATGCAATCTCTATAACTTTTCTTTTGTCTTTCACCATTACTGCGATTTGGAACAATAACTTTCAAGATTTGTATGTAGGGTTTGTAGGATTCTTAGTTCACAGAGAAAGGAAATCGAATTTAATTGGAAATATATGCACCTGAGAATAATCTGCTGGCCAATCCATATCTTCATTGGAGTTTTTAAATCAATCCGATTGATAACATAACAAGTTGGATGTGTGAATATGTGTTAGATTCTCAATCAATCACGAAATTGGAGAAATGTGGGCAAGTAAAAATTAATGCATAACACTTGTATGGTGCATAAAAATGGAAAAAGCTATTGGGTTTTCTAAAAGTGCGTTTGAATGAAGAAATGCAGCTTTAAATATGTCTCATCGGCAGTTTCATATCATCCTATTGATCAATCATTATTGTGGGCTTTTTGATAAAAAAAAAATTAAGTTTCTTTTTTGTTCGTTTTTTAAACTTTTTAGATACTAATTGGTATGATTTGAATTTTATAATGATAATTGGATATTTGCAAAATAAATATTTAATATAAGGATTATCATGAAAATAACTGACCATTCATCCCCATTTTCTAATTTTCCACTTGCCCTTTCTAATTGAAAGTTGATATGGGTTCATTTTGTTGCCAACTCCCAAACTTTTTGATGCATATTATTACTAGTTTTACTTCATTGTAAGTTTTTTTTTATTGTACAAAGTGTAAGTCTAATGTTGACTTATCATATAGTGGATTCAGTCTTTTTGAAATGGAATCTTTCAAGAAAATTGCACTAAAAACGTCCAGTGCAAAACTATAGAAGAATATAGTGATCCTGAAAACATCTATTTTATGTATACCATGATCAGCTTCAAGAATCAAAATTAACCTCAATCATTCAGCTCTCTTCTCTCACACGCACATGCCTCAAATTGATTCAGACTCTAGTGGTGATCCTAGCACGCAGTGGATTCTTCATCACAATGGTGAATTCTTGCTTCTCAGTAAGATCTACATGGTCGCCTTGGACAGGAATCCACTCGAATTTCCAAATCAGATTGGCCACAAAGTATTCCAAATGAAGAAGAGCCAATGTAAGGCCTGGACAGATCCTCCTTCCAGCGCCAAAAGGCATCATCTTGATCTCTCTGCTCCCTGTAATGTCGAAAGTCTCTCCGGAACTCGTGGGCAAGAATCTCTCCGGCTTGAATTCCATTGGATCCTCCCACACTTTTGGATCCCAACCCATATCCGCCACCATGAAATTCACCGTGGAGTTGCAAGGGATCACATAGCCATCCAATTCGACGTCTTGTGTCACCTTGTGTGGCAGAACAAAATGGCCCGGCGGGTGCCGCCGTAAGGCTTCTAGCACTACTGCTTTCAGGTAGTGCATTTTCTGTGTGTCCTCTTCCTCAATCATCTCCCGCTGGCTGCTTTTCGGCAATCCCACTATGCTTATTATCTCGCCGTAGAGCTTGGATTGGATGTGGGGGTATTTGACAAGATTCGCCATTATCCATTGCAGAGCTGTGGAGGTCGTATCAGTGCCGGCGACCAGAAATTCGCTGCATAGGCTCACCATTTCCGATTCATCCAGTTTCCTGTTTTCTTCGGGAAGCTGCAAATCAACTAGTGTGTCCACATATGCTAAAACTGCCTCACTATCTTCTTGATCATTAGAGATACTCTGCTTTTTGGCTTGAATGCGAGACCTAATGAGAGGGATCAACACTTTCTCCTGTTCGAGCCGCAGCAGTATGAGTTCGTTCCAGCGTTTGCGAAACAAGATTTTTCCCAGTCGAGGCCAGAAGTTGAGGATGTTGAATCGACGAAAACCCAGAAGCAATCCACGTTGCACAGATTCGATTTCCTTTATCTGCTTCTCCCGGAGCTTATCCCCGAAGCACATGAGCGCCAGTAAACAGAACATGGCGTACTGGAAGTGATCGATCAGTCTGACCGAAGATTCGGATTTCGACGCATCAACGACACGATCGACGAGAATCGAGAGCACCCATCTGCGGGAGCTCGAGTAGGATTTCACCCTGCCCGGATGTAGGATCTCGTGAGTTATGTTGCGGCGGAGGAGGCGCCAGGTGGGGCCATATGCGGAGGAGCTAATCGACTTCTGGGTTCTGTTCAGAATCTTGCTAGTGGCCGGGGGAGCCGGCCGGTCGGAGAAGACGGCACCATTCTGTATCAGAGCACGGTGGGCCAGGGAGTGGCTTCCGACGAATACGAGTTTCCGAGGGCCTATGGTCATAGTCATGAGGGGGCCATACCGGGCCTTGAGGCGGCGGAGGATGAATTCCAACTCCGAGATAGGGCGGCGGAGCCATATTAAATTGCCGACTAAAGGGAAGCTAGGCGGTCCCGGTGGCAACTTTTTCTTGAAAAGACTGAAGAAGGAGCTCACCAAGGCTGAGATACAGAGAGAAACGACGATGACAAACCAGACCTCCATGTGTTGAGTGAATCTGTTGCGATTGTGCTGGCATATAAATCTTGGGTGGGGGTTTCACATGTAGATAGGGACTTTTTCCTTCTGGAACAAGAAATAAACGAACAAGAAATTTCCACGAGATCATTGGATCTATGGCCCTCGTCTTTACCAAATGTGTTTTGGCTTGCTGGTTTCAACGCTGGAGTACAAATTCGGAGACGTAGGCAGTGACGTATGCATTTATGATTGCTTCTAGTCCTGACCATGGGTCGGGCCGAGTCAGTTTTGGTTTGGCGAAACCCGAACCCGTGGTATGTAAACCATGGTATGCGGTTACGGGCTAGTTCCGACTCCGGATCGTTTCGTTTTTTTAAGAAAAAAACGAATTTTAAAATTCATTTTTAAAATTTTTTTACAAAGATTCAAGTTTGAAAATTGGAAATAATTATTAAAATAATCTTTGAATTCAAATACGAATTTGATTTCAAATTAAATGAATTTAAATATATTAAAAACAATTATATACAAAATAATTAACATTTTTAAAATAAAAGTTCATCATCAAATAATAATTCAAATTACAAATGTCAAGTATCTGTTGCTAGGGATTGAACCAATTTCATTATAGATTTCATTATAAGATAATTTTGTTCTGATTAAGAATCAGAGAAGAATTGTCGACATAGATATAACACGGCACATGGATTTATCGCTGAGATTTTAAATATTGATTATTAGCATGCATAACGCGTATATATTTTATATGATACAAATTAATTAATTATAAATATTTTACAAAATTACATTAAAAAAATTTCTCCAACATTTATATGTATATTATTTCATTTTATATAAAAAATATTATACATTATGCTTGAAGTTGTTCAATTATATATTTTAAAATATAAATAATATGTTTCATATAAAATATCAAAACGATAGGATGCTCGATATTATTTCATTCTTGTTATTATATTTAAAGATAGTATTTTAAGTTAATTGTGTATATCATTGTTAACTAATATCCTGTTATAGAGATATTATCTAATTTTTATAATAATCAGATGTTCCTTTTACTCATTTTATGTAAATGATTCTTTAGGTTAATTTTTTTAAAAATTAATATGTTAATTGTTATTTTATTTTCATCTATAAGTTTATCATATTGAATAGAAAATTTATTTTTTTTCATTTCTACCTATTAAAAACTAAACGGATCGATTATTTATTTACTCCAATTTATATATAATAACTAATATCTTTCTCCATCTTATTCATTTTTTAATTACTTACAATACACTTATTTCAATATTTACTTATTGTTGGCTTTAATAAATTTCCGTGAAGACAAAAATTAAACCTACTATAAAACTAAAACAGATAGAACACTAAGCGATCAGATTAGGCTAAAGCTAACATCGTGGTTCATTCAGATTAGATCATAACTAAGATGAGATAAGCAGATCAAATCAGCTCGTGTTGGTTCAAGAGCAGGTAAGCTAGGAGCAGAACAAGAGAAGAGCAGATTAGTTCAGGAGCAGATAAGTTAGAACAGATTAGATTCGAACAGAATAGCTCAGAGGAGTTCAGCTCAGACGAACAAGATCAGCTCAGGACTTTTTGTGCGCAATTTGTTAAGTCAAATCATTCTTATTATTTCATGATTTGATAGATTGACTTCAGGGGATTCATTTATAGTCATTAGGTACAGTTTCGGCTAATGTTCAAAAGAGTCAAGAACATCGGCGCTTCCACAGTTGCCAGTTTTAGAAAAAGCGGAAATCAGTTTAATGAACAGTACAAGGTTAAAGACGAACATTTAAATGTGTTCAATCTCCTAACGTCTTCCCTTCTTCCAAACTGAAAGACTCTAATAGAAGACTTTGATCTTACAACAGCTGTACAGACCCACCTCAGTTGGGACTTACCCAATGCCCAAAGCTGAGACTCCTAGGCTCTTCTGCATACCATCTTGCAAGTTGTGTCAACTCCAACTCTAAGAACATGTTTTACATCTCTATTCAAAAACCACAAACAATAAGTTTTACGTATTCGTGTCAAGATAGATTTGTGTTTTTTTTTGGGTGTGATTCACTCATCTAAACTATTCAGCTCTTGGCTCTCAAACGTGTGAGTGATTTTGTGTGTGAGAGGTATTACAGTGAATGAAACTCTCAAATATTCCTCACACAATGGGAAGTGCTTCTTCAAAGCTGATAAGCTCAGCAGTAGACTTTAACGATTAAGCTCATCTGATCTGTTAGTCGACTGATTCTCCTCTGTTATCTTTCCATGGCGATGACTCTATTTTCTCCTCTATACTCTCACCTTCTGGTTTATCGTCGTTCGCCACACCATCACGTTATTCATCTATTCAGCTTCTATATAAAAGGTATCTGGTCTTATGTTATCATTAGACACAATCTCCTAGTTGTTGAATAGCTTATGTAAAGTTCCTGACATTATGTCTTTATTGTCCTTCATCGTACATAGGTTTCTAAGACCATTTAATGTTTCTTTGTACTTGTTCTGAACCTGATGTTGACATATCAAATCAGTTTCAACTACTTTAATCCAAACTCCACATACACTCGTGTTCAAACTGCTTTGCTCTGATCTGAATTTCTCAGAGATGATACCTCCTGAGCTGAATGCCTCTGAGATGATATGGTCTGAGCTATTCTAATCTGAGTCTTGATCTGATATGATCTTTAATCTTGTTTCTTCTGCTTCCTCTCAGCTGATCGCCTCTACGAAGCTCCACCTCAGCTGCTCTTGTTCTAAGATGTGTTGTGCTTCTTCTTTAAGCTGCTCTTGTTCTTATATGCTCTAAGCTGATCGACTCTATACTGATCTTGATTTTCTGAGCAGATCTAGTTGATGTCTTAGATCGTTCAGCTCTCAGCTGAACTCTTCTGATCTGGTTGTTTCTGAGCTGATCTTCTTGTCTCTTCTAAGCTGCTCTCCCTGAACTGGTTTAATCTGTGTTGATCTTTGCTCTAAGCTGGATCATCTTGGATTTTGTCTGTAGGATCAATTTGGACTTCCTCTACTGAATCAGCTTGGACATCTTCTCAATTGCACTCAGTTCGTTGCTCCTCAGCTGCATCTAAACTGATATTTAACAGCTTATCCTGCACACTCAATTAAATCGTTAGAAACATAAGAACAAGTTTTATGTTCATCAAAATCCAAATCTGATCTGCTCGGTAGATCCAACAATCTTCCCCTTTTTGATTAACACAAAACTTTGATAAGATATAAGCATGATAAATAGATTTGAAATATTTCTTCTGTAGGACCAAACACTTGCCGCTTTACCAAAAGCTATAGCTGGTGGTAACGGTGCAACTCCAATCTTTTTAAACAGTATAGCAACACAAGCGTCGACAGTTTGATCGCTCTCCTAGCAGGGACAATTATTGCACTCCAACAATCCCCCTCCCAATAATTGCACTCCTTACAATCAATGAGAATCGAACCCGTGACCTTGGCTCTGATACCAATTGTAGGACCGAGCGCTTGTCGCTTTACCAAAAGCTATAGCTGGTGGTAACGGTGCAACTCCAATCTTTTTAAACCGTATAGCAACACAAGTGACACGGTTCGATCGCTCTACCTAGCAGGGGCAATTATTGCACTCCAACATCTTCCCCTTTTTGTGGGAATAAAAAAGGCTTCAAAATCTTGTCTCCCTCTTAATAAAGAAATCTCCCCCTTAACATAGCACGGAGTTTTCAGTTTTCAAAAAGAAAACATTTTGTAGGGGATGACAGTTTGCAAAAAACAATATGCATGATATGAATTTTTAAGAACAATCATATGATACTGAAAACTCTCATCTGTTCAGATTAGAGGATAAATGAAGATTGAATTCATAGAATTTCTTCCATGTTTCTCTGTTTCTTCACGTGCACTATCAACAACACAACTAGAACAAAAGAAAACGACGTCCACACAGATTACACGTAATCTGTGTCAGCTCGATAGAAGTTATTATTGTTATTAAAGATTCATTACACCACTTTATCTTTCATAAAATGAGTTTTAAAATCTTTAAAACAATTTTGTTGCATAGATACAAAAATCAAGTAAAAAACGCTTTGGCAAAAACTGACTGAGAAAAAATTCAAAGCTGAAAAAAAGTGCTACTAATATTGCTTATCTACCGAGATTAGAAGATAAATGATAATCGAATTTACATAATCTTTTTAATTTTTCTCTAATATTAGTACAACCAAAATTAAAGATCTTGGAATTCATACAGATCTCGCGCGATCTGTGTCAGAACGACAGACGTGATATTGTTGCATTTTTCTTTCGGAAAATTGCTTTGCAATTCAATAATCATTACTCCCCCTATCTTGATAAAAATAAGCTCGAAAAAATTTTAAAATCTTAAAACTTTGTAGCATAGAGAGATTTTTTTTCACAACAAAATATAATGAAGAACCATCAGAGCACGTAAATTTTAATTCTGATTTACTTAGACTAAAAAGATAAATGATCTTAAAGTTCACATATTTTCTTCTATTTTCTCTGATTTTTCCCATGTGCAATATCTTAGCACAACCAAAATGAAAGAAATTTGCATCCACACAGGTCTCGTGCAACCTATGTCAGCTCGACAAAAGAAACAGCGCTAGAATTCAAAAATTATTACTCTCCCTTTCATAGAATGAGCCGTAAATTTTTTAAAACATTCAAAATTTTCAATTTAAAAAAATGCTTTTTTCAAGAACAACCTGCTCTGATACCAATTGTTAGAGAATGACATGGCACTGATATCAGCTCGAAGAATGAAAATCCGATCGCGACCATAAAACAGCTCAGGGTGAGAAATCATATCACGAGCGTAAAACAGATAAGGGATTGCGATGTTAAGAAACTAAGGAAAATTATGCAAACTGATCTCACTCAAACTGGGAAACAATTAATCGTAGTAAGGTTTGATATAGAAATACATAATGGCATGTTTATTGAATGACCAACACAACAAAAAATGATGCAATCCGAAACAGCGTGGAAACGTAGGTCCGTCGATAAACAATCCCCAGTCTGCTTCAGTTCGCACACCCAGCTCAGGATAAACCTCCTCACCTGAAACCATTAAAACTAGTGAGCATAGGGGCCCAGCAGATAAAGTCTGGTAATAACAAGCAACACAGTACAACTGAAAAAAAAGCTTAAACATAAAGGAAATAAACATTAAACTTGAACTTTCTTAAAACTATGTGGTTATGAAATAACCCATAATTCATTTTCTGTATGACATGTGGTGCAGAATATCTCCTTAGTTCTGGTCTCTTCATCAGGCTCATCTGATATCAGGTCTATGGTAAACTATCACCCATTATCATTCATATTTGGAGGGGCACCCGGTCCGTCAACCGACATACACACTCACATAATCTGATCGTCTGTTATATTTGTCACATATCATAAAACTTTGAAATAAAATTCCTTTAAACTTATGAAATATGACATGGAAACTTATGTCATTCCTCCTTCATAACCTTTCCATATATCATTAAAACATTTGTACACTCTTCTTGAAATACTCTCTTATGATCTGGTTAAGATCGCGAAATAATGCGGTTCACTAATTTAAAAAATCTCTTTCAACATAAAAACGACGCTGGGAGTACAACTAACATACATCTGAAGAAATATGGGATCAGATCAGAATGGAAACTCAGTTCACAAGCTTAGATCAACTCTAACTAGAAAATAGATCACTACTTAGATCAGCTCTGGATAGAAAGCAGATCACGACTTAGATCAGCTCTGGATAGAAAACAGATTACAACTGGTTGGTCAACTGAGAAAGTCAACACAACTTAGGAAAATCGGGCGGAATTAAGAAGGTCAAACAAAGTTAACTCAGCTTAGGCAATTCAGATCAGATCGCGAGCCTAGAGCAGCTCAGAGGGGGAAAACAGATCACACGCTTGGAACAACTCAGAAGAGGAAAAATAGATTACGAGCTCGAAAACAGATCACGAACTTAAAAAGAAATAGTCAACTCAGCTTAGAGTAATGAAGGAAGATCGTAGGTTGAATTCAGCTCAGGGTCAATGGGACACAACAGGTTTGGCATCTACTACAAAAGAAAGAGAGAATCCACTTCAGATAAGCATGTCTCTGCTAGGCAGCGTGTGGAATGGCACTCAACAAAATCACTTTCCGTTTGGACCTACAAGACCCTATCTTAATGAGAACTATAAAAACCAACATTACGCAAAACATAATGACTGACACGACCAACTTGACATCTGAAAATTCACTTTTCGCACACAGACAACAAACCAGCATAGGCACAGACCTGACCTCGAACCCGACCACTTTTATCAAACCATGGACATGACCAGGCCCTCACTCAGCTCCTTAGTGACCCCTAGACTCAATCCTAGCCAATCTAGACTGAATCATGGATCACACGACACAACCCTAGCCACCAAACTCACACCATCCTCCAATCCGTACATAGATCGGTCCATGGCTTGAAGAAATCAAGCCACTTCTTATCTCTACTCCTCACATGACCTCAACAGACCCTGATCCTTTCCCTATACCGAGCCATGCCCGTCCAGCCTTATCCCTCAACCGATCTACACTTCTTTGGCCCTAGATTCCCTCGGCTACAACCCTTCCATCAGCCCTTGTACCGATATTTCACCCTAGGAAGCCATGTCACGAAACTTCAAAGAAAACACACAAGAAAACATCAGACGTGGTTTCAAAACAAAGAAGTACAACTATCTAACATCCACACAATAATATGAATGAAATGTGCATTAAAAAGGAGATTTAGTACTTGCCTTGCTTTGAGAAACTTACAACCGATGTATCAAGGCTTCAAGGAGAGGGGAGGAACACCAAAAATGTTAGAGTAGATGCCTAACTAGCCAACTTGTGGCGTGTGAGTTTATAGACTCTTGTATGAAACGATCTTTATATATGATATTCGCATTTATTCATGGCGTTCTTTATTTTCATTATGACTATGATGTTAACAATTGTGTTGGATAAAGACCTAGAATGCACCATAGTGTATGTTAGATGTGATAGTGGATATGATGGCTATCATGAAACACATCTAATAGTCACTGTGCATTCTGAATTCTTTCCTAGTCGATTGGGCCGTCAAAATGAGGATAAGACCGCCCGAGCTTGAGACTAGCGTCTACGATGTGAAGTACCATGTTTCATTGGTAGGGAACATTGTGATGTTCTGAGCATGCAGATGAATAGTGACCTGGTGATCTATCGAATTACCCTCGTTCGGACTTTCCAAGTGGTTACCATTTGTCGAGTGGATAAGTCCGAGGTCTTGGTTGTACTGATTAGTCCTCACGACTCGAAACATCATTGAGACTCTACATGATAGGCGTCTCACTTTGACTCGTTTTCCGACTCACTTCGGGTCATTAGGCGGTGGGATTGGGTGAGACCCCGATGCATGTAGGAGTCGATGCTTCGTTGTCGAGTATTCACCGCTCGCTTACATGCGTGGATATTGTTAGAGTAGATGCCCAACTAGCCAACTTGTGGCGTGTGGGTTTTATAGACTCTTGTACAAACAATCTTTATATATGATATTCGCATTCTTTTATATGGCATTCTTTACTTTCATTATGTGTGTAATGATTTGCAATTGCGTTGAGTAAAGACCTAGAATGCACTAAGGCGTATGTTAGATGTGATAGTGGGTATGACGGCTATCATGAAACACATCTAAAAGCCGCTGTGTATTCTGAACATGTTCCTAGTCGATTGGGCCGTCAAAATCAGGATAAGGCCGCCCAAGCTTGAGACTAGCATCTGCGATGCGAAGTACCATGTTTCATTGGTAGGGAGCATTGTGATGTTCTGAGCATGCAGATAGATAGTGACCTGGTGATCTATCGAACTACCCTCGTTCGGACTTTCCAAGTGGTTACCATTTACTGATAGTCCTCACGACTCGAAACGTCATTGAGACTCTACATGATAGGCGTCTCACTTTGACCCGTTTGCCGACTCATTTGGGGGTCACCAGGCGTCGGGATTCGGGTGAGACCCCCGATGCATGTAGGAGTCGATGCATCGTTGTCGAGGATTCACCGCTCGCAGACATGCGTGGATATCCTATGCTATCTGAGGGGATAATAGTGTATAAATCTCTGGCCAGAGTACTAGAAGTGTTTTAGGTAAATGTGTTTACCTAGTTACACTCGCGATGTCACTATTCGATCTCCAAGATGTACTCATAGATATCGGATCTCTAGCGACTCTCGATTTACCAATGGTCGTTGATCTGATCGGGATATATGGATTGAAAGGACCGTACTGTACGCTAACCACGACCAACTGGTTCTTGCAGGCACTATCAGTGATACCTAGGGGATCATGGGGCGATGTTGCTAGACGCTTTACCATGATCCGTTGGGCAGGTCCGGAATTGTGATTCCGGAGCCACAATGGTTGTGGGCCCACGGCTAGCTGTATCCCTGAACCATTGAGGGTCACACAAGTACTAGATTCGAGATTCCCACACGGATACTCAGTTCAATGTGTTGAGCACGAGAAGAGGATTTCGGAAAGTGCGACTTCCTAAAAGTCAACATGGGTCAAACTGGGGTTTCCCGCTGTTGAGGGGCAAAACGGTCTTTTTGCACTGGGGTTCTGAAAAATGGTTTTTCAGATCATATTATTCAGTTTTGGAAACTGAGTCGATCGGTCCGATCTGATCGGTGATCGGATTTACGATGAAGTCTCGGTGTTGGAGATGAACTGAATGTTCATTGTTGGACCCGGGCCCGTTGGGCCGGTCCAAGTTCAACACTCTATTTAATTATGATTATTAGACTTGATGACTACACTTGTAACTCTACTCTACACATAACTAAACCCTAAGCACCAACACACGCCGCCTCCCTCCTCTCAACTCCCGCCGCCGCCGCCAAGCTTCGCCGGAAATTGTTCCGGCCTAGTTTTTTGAGGAGTATTCGTTCGTGCTGATCTCGTCAGCGCTTCTAGTGCAGCCTGACGAAGGAGTCTCGGATCTGGTCGTGGACCGGATTGGCGTATCTACCGCAATCTACCGAGAAGCGCCGGGTTCTTGAAACACCGGTTGGAGCCAGGCACAAGTGCCAGACAGGTAACACGCCTGAAACACCCTATGTATGTTGATACATGATTGTTGATTTTTCGTATTGATCGCATCCCGGTTAAATTTTATTGTTCTTCCGCTGCCTGCCGGGGTGCGGATCCGGACCAATCCCAACAGTGTGTGCGAGAGAGTGCAATAATGAGTGAATGAATATGAGAGAGCAACCTGGGGGGTATTTATAGAGGGGCTAAGCGGATGAATCGATTCGCTTGCACGTTTTGTCGAGACGTGGGTGAGATCGTGCGCACGTTTCCCGCAGAATCCGGCCCACGTACCCCGCTTTTTGCGGAAGTGCTTTAACACGTCGGGCTGGGGTTCTCGGGAAACGTTTTGTCGAGACGTGGGTGAGATCGTGCGCACGTTTCCCGCAGAATCCGGCCCACGTTCCCCGCTTTTTACGGAAGTGCTTTAACACGTCGGGCTGGGGTTCTCGGGAGACGCCTCGAACCTAGGTTGTCTCCTCGCGTTATAAGCTCTTCCCCATAACGAAGGAGCTCGGTCGACTCCCGAGCGTGTGGCAAGACCTCGGTGAAAATCCCGAGCTCTATGCGCGCATCCCGAGCTCCGAGCTCTATGCGCTTCTCTTGATCGCTTTCGCCTTTGGTGACG
>KV014917.1:108959-122807 GCA_001598015.1 Dorcoceras hygrometricum | reverse complement strand
GAAACTGAGCTCAATGTGTTGAGCATACGAAGAGGATTTTAGGGAGTGCGACTTCATAAAAGTCAACAGGGGTCAAATTGCGATTTCCCGCTGTTGAGGGGCAAAACTGTCATTTTGGACAAAGTAATCTGAAAAATTGTTTTCGCATCATAATAATCAGTTTTGGAAACTGTGTAGATCGGTCCGATCAGATCATCGATCGGAGTTATGATGAAGTCACGCTGATAGGGTTGAACCGAATGTTCATACGTTGGACTGGGCCCGCCCCAGGTCCAATGGGCCGGTTCAAGCCCATCACACCTATACTTAGTCTTGAGCCTAGGGTTGCATAACATATCTTAACTCACACAAACCCTAGACCCCCTAGTTGGCCGCCGCCCCTTCCTCTAAAGCCTCACGCCTCCGCCGCCTTGCGCCGCCGTGTGCCGCCGCCGTCCGCCGCCCGTGTGCCGCCGCCGTCCGCCGCCGTGTGCCGCCGCCGTCCGCCGCCCGCTTCGTGATCGGACTTGTTTCGATCACCGCGACGAGGTGATTCTGTCGGTGGAAAATCCATCAGCTTTCTAGTGCAGGCTGATTGGAGGAAGATTGAATCCGGTCGTGGACCTGATTGACGATCTACCGCCGCCTACAGTTTGAAGTGCCGGTTTCCTCATGAAACTGGTCGGAGCCAGGCGCCTAGACGCCAGCAAGGTAACTATCTACGAACACCCTATGAATGTTTGTAGATTATATCGAATGTATTGAACACTTTTCGGGCAAATTTTGTTCTTCCGCTGCGCCCCGGGAAGTGGGATCCGGATCCGCCACCGCTTTCCCAACAAGAAATTCCTCTTAATTTGCTTTGAAAGAAGCTTGAAACTCAATGGAGAATAAGGGTAAAGGGGGCGGCGTTTTTGTGCTAGGGTTCTTCCTCTTTTCTTTCTTTTTTTTAAATAAAGTGTCGTGTTTGGTGAAGGGGGGAGAGACGGCTGATTCTAGATTTAAGGGGGAGGGTTTGGCTTTAATTTTTTTTATAAATTAGTATATAACAGTTGTTATTAACTAAATAATGTGCTATTAATTGGTAAGAGTTCTCAATTACTAGTTAAAGTACTAGTCAACAAATAAAAAAAGGTTTAATGTGAAAGTTGCTAATTAACTAATAAAAGTGCTATTTACTTTAATTAAAATGAACTCCCTAATCTCAAATAATTTTCTAACTTGAAAATATCTAAATGAATAAATAGAATTTTAAAATTTATCACTATAAAATATTCTAAATGAATAGGGATCCCATCTCAAGAATTAATTTATAAAATTGACTTTACATCGGTGTTCCCATCTCCTCCTTTCTGACCTCGAAACATATAAACTAAAACTCAAAAAGGAACTCATCATTAAACAAGTAAGATAAATAATATGGCATGATCATCAAATGAAATTAGTACTGCGAATAATAACGAGAATACTAAGGCATGCGATTTAGGTAGAAAATTTTTGAGCGATACAAATTTCTTATGCCTCTCGATAGTTGAAACATCATGAGACTCGCTATCCCGTTCATGACTCAGAGTTGGCGGCCATTATGTTTGTGTTGAAAATTTGACGCCACTACCTGTATCGTGAATAGTTTGTGGTGTACGCCGACCACTAAAGCCTTCAGTATCTCTTTACTCAGTCTGATGTGAATATGAGGTAGCGTAAGTGGATGGAGTTACTCAAGGAACTTAATTGTGAGATACAATATCAGCCAGGACGGGTGAATCTTGTCGCAGATGCCCTTAGTAGAAAATCCCAGATTTCGATGTTGGCATCTTTGAGTATCTCGAAGGTCCACGAGCATTTGGGATCTGCTGGTTGGAGTTTCCTGCCAAGTGATGACTACTTCGTAGTTTCTTCGATTCAGGTTGAGACATAGGTTGTGTCAGACATTAGAGTAGCACAGAGAACTGACGCGTATATCCATGAGTTGAATTGAAATCACGAGCAGGGTAGTTAGATGGTTTCACCATTTTTTCTGATGGGTGTTTGAGATTCCAGGGGAGATTATTGGTCCCTAACCTAGTTGATCTGAAGGAAGCTATCTTGAGAGAAGCCCATTGTAGTCATCATAGTGTTCATGTGTGAAAAATATATATCATGCCTTGAAATCTTGTTATTGGTGGGAAGGCATTAAAAGAGCGATATTTCAGAGTTTGTGGCTCGATATTTGAACTGCCAGCAGGTCAAGGTCGAAAGAATGAGACCCGATGGGATGTTGCAAAGCTTGGAAGTAAACCAATGAAACTGGAAGCACATTTCTATGAATTTTGTGACCCATTTGCCTCGTTCAAACCGAGGGTGAGATCTTCATCCCTTTGAGATGACTTTTTCCATGAAGAAAATGGCAAAACTGTACATTGATCATATTGTGAGATTGCAAGGTGTGTGTCGATAGTTTCTGATAAGGATCCTATGTTTACTTCCTGATTTTGGAAGAGCTTGTAAGCAGCCTTAGGTTCAAGGTTGGCCATGAGTACCGCGATTCCCAGACAGATGGTCAATCAGAGAGGGTCAATCAGAGAGGACCATTCAGACACTTGAAGATAAGTTGCGAGCTATAGTAATGGATTTCAGTGGGAGCTGGCAGGATTCTTTATCCTTAGTGGAGTTTTTTTATAAAAATAGCTACCAAGTGACTATTGGAATGACACCATTTGAGGCTTTGTATGGTAAGAAGTGAAGGTCTCCCGTTGGATCTGTTTTACAGATCAGAATTTAAGTTTTGATTCACACAACATCTGTTACTATTTGACTAACGGATTTCGTGATATGTGCAGTGCACTTGATTGAGGAAACAGGGAGATATCCAAACTGGAACAGTGAGAGGACGCCAAGCTGGTTGAGTTGAAGATATCTTTGCTGGTACAGTAAGGGGACGCCCGAGCTGGAACAACACTGTCTTTACCAGGTCAAAGAAGACTTCAAGCTGGTCAGCCAGATTGGTAAAGGAGAAGAGCAGTTCAAGCGCAGAATCAAGCAGAGTTGAAGTGCAGTGGATGAAGCGCATAATTGCTCAAGTGCAGTGCACAAGGGCAGTGATTGAGTGCGGAGCCGGGTACAAGTGCAGTGATCGAGTGCAGATCCGATCACCAGCGGAGTACAATATACCTTGCTGAACGACCAGCCGAAGGACCAGCTGGGAGGTCAGCAAGGAATTTAGAGCTGTTCCAATGAGAAGATAGACTGGCTCGTTGTGACCCCCAAGGACGAGGAGGAATTTGCATGCTGGGGGGGGGAACTCGGTCAGTCTCCATAAAACCAATACCCAAGAAAACCAGCTTGGTGGGCAGCTCAAATGAAGAATCTGCTTGATATAGGGAGCAGATTAGAAACCAGCTGGATAAGATGATCAAGAGCTGATCCAAGAAGGAGGTACTCTATCTAGCAAAGTCATGAACAGTCGTAAAATGGGAAGAACTTTTCTAGATAGAGAAACCCATAGTTCTGAAGATGATGAAGAACAGCTCAAGATCAGATGACAAGAGCAAATCAGAAAAGTTGCTCAAGAGCGATTTCAATCGAGAGGAGAAGAAGAGAGCTTTGAACGGCTTGAAGAAGCAACCAGCTCGAACAGACCAGCTTAGCGCAGAACAAAATTGATGAACAGGCTGACAAGTTGGTTAAGGTCTAACCAGCTCAGATGGCATGGCAGATGCCATCAAATCCACGAGCAAGGAGATTTGAATACAATGCTATATGACAAACAATGTTTAGTATTCAAATCAACTTGCTTGTATTGTCTTCTCAGTACAGTGATCACGTGTATAAAGTGAAGAAAAGTCTGCGATGCATTTATTGACAAAGGACGCAAAGTAAAACAGTGTCAGAAGACCTTTCAATGTCTACTACTTTGTGTCCAACGGGAAAATCTCTACGACATGCTATAAGTTAGAGCACAAGAAGCTGAATGAAGCAGAGCTGAGAAGAGCGAAGTCAAACAGTATTGTGCGAACCAAAATGTAAAAATCAAAAAAATGCACAACATTGAACCTGGGAAGACAATGAAAAACCAGCTCGCACAGCACTTCCCAGTGTGTGTGAGATTTAATTCTTGAGAGATTGAATATACACTGTAAATCTCACACATGATTCACTCACATATACTTTGAGAGAGATGATTAGATTAGCTGAGTGAATCAAATTAAATGACTTCCATTGTAGTATTTGGACAGAGACGTTAAACAAGTCTAGTTGTCTTTCACACTAAGACATTAAACAAGTGTATGTAGTCTTTCGCACTGAGACAGTAAAGAAGTGTCGCATTTCTCACTGAGACAGTAAAGAAGTGAGTTAGACACACGCAGCTTGTGGGATGGTGTACATGTTAGAGTAGGTGCCCAACTAGCCAACTTGTGGCGTGTGGGTTCTTGTTGGCTCTATGTAAAACGATCTTTATTTATGAAATTCGTATTCTTTCATGGCATTCTTTATCTTTATTATTTTTATAATGTTAACAATTGTGTTGGATAAAGACCTAGAATGCCCCATAGTGTATGTTAGATGTGATAGTGGATATGATGGCTATCATGAATCACATCTAATAGTCACTGTATATTCTAAAATTGTTCCTAGTCGATTGGGCCATCAAAATGAGGATAAGGCCGCCCGAGTTTGAGACTAGCATCTGCGATGTGAAGTACCACGTTTCATTGGTAGGGAACATTGTGATGTTCTGAGCATGCAGATGGATGGTTTGCCTGGCGAACTATCGAGCTACCCTCGTTCGGATTCTTCAAGAGGTTACCATTTGTCGAGTGGAAAGTCCGAGGTCTTGGTTTTAAGGATTAGTCCTTACTACTCGAAACATCATTGAGACTCTACATGATTAGTCGCCTCACTTTGACTCGTTTACCGACTCCGTGAGGTCATCAGGTGTCGAGATTGGGTGAGGTCACGAAGCATGTGGAGTCGATGCTTTGTGTCGAGGATTCACCACTTGCCCTAGTGCGAGCATATCCTATGCTATCTGAGGAGATAATAGTGTGACAAATCTCTGGCCAGAGTACTCTTGTGCTTCAGTGTAAATAATTTTGCCTGGTAGCACTCGCGATGTCGCTATTCTGATCTTCAAGATGTATGCATGGATATCAAATCTCTAACGACTCTCGATTTACCAATGATCGTTGATTTGATCGAGATATATGAGCAGAAAGGACCGTACTGTACGCTAAACGTGACCGACTGGTTCTTGCAGGCACTATCAGTGATACCTATGGGATCATGGGGCGATGTTGCTAGACCCTTTACCATGATCTGATGGGTTAGTCCGAAAATGTGGTTTCGGAGTCACAAATGAGCCCACGGCTAGCTGTATCCCTGAACCATTGAGGGTCACACAAGTACCGGTTTCTCAATTTCCGTACGGAAATTAAGCTCAATTTGTTGAGTATAGGAGGAGGAAAGATGGAAGTGCGACTTCCTAAAATTAAATAGGGTGAAAATGCAATTTCCCTAAGCTTGGGCTAGTTTGACTATCCTTGAAGCTTACAGGGGCCAAACTGCTATTTTGGATTAGGTGGTCCGAAAATTTTTTTTCACATCATAATGCTCAGTTTTGTAAACTGTGCAGATCGGTTCGATCTGATCGTTGATCGAGATTATGATGGAGCCACAGTGATTGACTTGAAACCAAATGTACACCCTGGGCCTGGGCCGACCCAAGCCCATTAAGCTGGTTCAAGCCCATGGAAAATCTATATATAGAGGCCCTGGGGTATTCATTTGAAAAGTACCAAAATATCTTCAGCTTATATTCTTCCTTCCTCTCCTCCCCACGCCGCCGCCTCCATCGAAAATCTTGTTCCAACCGTCCCGGCGAGGAGATTCCGTCCGTGAAATCTTCGTCGAGTTTTCCAGTGCAGACCGGCGAAGGAATTGGGATTCCAGTCGTGGACCGGATTAGGAGGCCAAAATGGCAACCATTGAAGTACCGATTTCCTCGTGAAATTGGTCGGAGCCAGGCGCCTAGACGCCAGCAAGGTATCATTCTAAACATCCTATGTATGTTTATGAATTGATTTACAGGTGTATTGACCGTTCCCGGGCTCCAAAATTTAAATCTTCCGCTGTGCCTCGGGAGCGGGATCCGGATCCACCGCTGCTCCAACAGTGGTATTAGAGAGCCTTGTCCCGGATCTGTCAATACATCAATTTCTGCCAGAATTGCATCAGATCTCAATTTTTCAAAAAAAAAAAATTCCACCGCCGCGCCGCCGCCGCAACGTCGCCGCACGCCCGTCGCGCACGGCGTGCACATCCGCCTCGCGCAAATTGCGGCGAGGATCGCGGGATCGTGCGCACATCGTGGTGGCCATTGCGTGCCCATTGCGCACGCTGGACAGTAACCGTGAGCACATGTTGCGCACGGTGGTGCGCACGCATTGCGCACGCTGACCAGTAATCGTGCGCACATGTTGCGCAAGGTGGTGCGCACACGTCGCACATGCTGACCAGTAACCGTGCGCACATGTTGCGCACGGTGGTGCGCACTCGTTGCGCATGCTGGCCAGTAACCGTGCGCACATGTTGCGTACGGTGGTCCGCACACCTGCCGCCCCACCTGCGGGAGCTGTGCGCGCAGGTGGCCGCCCCCGTGCGCACACGTTGCGCACCGGGGCACGCACAGTGTGCAGCACGTGTGCGAGCGCCGGCGCACAGCCCGTGCAGTGGTTCCGGAGGGGAGATGCGGCGGCGTTTTTTGATTCTTAGGGTTTTTCCGGGCCTGTCCCGGGCGGACCGAGGGGTTTTTTGGCCAATACTTGATATTTGGCCTTTGGTCGGACCAAAATTAATTTTTGAAAATTTTTGAGATATTGGACCTAAAATTGTTTTAAGCCCAAAATGGATGCAATTTTAATATCAAAATAATATTTTACTTATAAAATATGATTTTTTTGGATAAAATCAAATTTGATTTGGTTATTTTATTTATGTCGATTAATTGAGTTAATTGAAATAGATAATGTTTGGGATGATCGAGAGCCGTACCCAATGTGTTAGGTGTATGCTAGTTTTTACAATTCTTGGTTGTAATATTGTTGAAATCATTCCAAAGTGGGCCTGGTTTATGGCCTGTTCCCACCCCTTTAAATTGTATCCCTATTTGTCATGGTTATTTAAATGTAAATAGTAGACTTAGTGGGAGGATAATTTTGAAGATGATGGAGATGATGATCAAAGATATTGAAGACCGAAGACTTGTAAAACTGGAAGCTTATGTAATAGGATTGCATTTGCATACTGCATATCACCTAGATTGGACCTAGATCCGTGCTTGGCAACCACGGATCGCATAGCTCTCGCTTATCGATCATACCAATTATATATGTGATATATGTATGTTGAATCCGCAATTTTAAATTTGATTTAAAATTATTGAGACCAAATTTCAAAAAATCTCTCATTTTAAATTTGATTTAAAATTTATATCAAGATTAAAAGTTTATTCGATAAACTAAGGGAATTTAAATATTGTTTAAAATTTCCTACCTTCCATCAACAATGGGTGTACCTCTATGCTACCCGTATACATGGCCCGTCTCATATTATTGAGGGGGTTATGTATGCCGGAAAACTGTACACGTCATTGACACTTGCTGTGAGTTGGTTGGAACTCCCTTTAACGTTGGCTCATATTATTGGGGACATTAAGGGGACCGTCCATCACAACTCAACATTGATGGGTCATCTTGACACATGATAGTAATCGGCATCATATTATTGGGCTCTTACTGGACGTGAGGTAAACACATGGAGGTTGCAACTGTTGCAATTGGGCTCTACCTTTTGAGGGTCATGGTTGGCTGATATTATTCGGGATCATGATTTCTTGATTGGACTCTGTGTACCCACTAAGGAAACTTGCTTTGTCGATTTTATTAGAGGGTGGTGAAATCATTAAAATAGTGGGAGGGTAATTCATAAAACTAAATGACCTTGTTTTATGTATTTTGGATTGAAGACATGATAATAGCAGTTTATACTGAAAAGAAAAACAGACATGCATTACAGACTATTTATGAAAAACGCTAAGCCACTTGCTGCTATACTGGATAGCAACAAGTTCACTCGTTTAAACTACCAAGATTGGCTTCGAAACCTCAATATTGTCTTGGCTTCGGAGAAACTTCTCTACACGCTAGAGAAGAGCCCTCCGAAGGAAGCCCCTGCCGATGTCAGTCCTGTGGAGCTGACAAAGCTGAATCAATGGTGGGATGACGAGCTTAAGACACGGTGCTATATGATGGCATCAATGTCCAACTAAATGCAGTGGCGCTTTGAGAAGACGGTATATGCTGCTGACATACACCTTCATCTCAAGGATCTGTATGGGGAGAACTCTCGGACTGAGAGGTTTACTACTATCAAGGAGCTCATGACGAGCCGCATGCACGAGGGGACTTCGGTCCGCGAGCATGAGGTCCATATGATTGGGCTCATTGAGAAGCTAGTGGGACTTGATATCACGCTTCCACATGAGCTATCTGTGGATCTGCTTCTCCTCTCCCTCCCTGCTGCGTTCGACCCCTTTGTGGTCAATTTTTACATGAACAAGATGGAAGCCACCCTTGAAGAGGTGGACATGCTTGTCGTGTTCGAGGGGACCATAAAGAAGGACAAGCCCGTCCTCCTTATGGGCTCTTCTTCCTCTGCGAAAAAGGGGCCCAAACGCAAGGGTAAGAAGCGTTCTGTCCCCTGCGAAGGAGGGAAAGCCCACCAAGAAGCCTAAGGCAAGGGCCTCAAAGCCGGACAAAACTGAGGATGTTTCCCACCACTGCCAAAAGCCTGGGCACTGGAGGAGAAACTGTAAGGATTACCTCGAGCAGTTGCGAACTGCAAAAGGTATGTTCTACATTGAAATAAATATGTCTCTTAACTCGACTTCTTGGGTACTTGATACCGGATGTGGATCTCATATGTGCAATGATTTGCAGGTAATGACAAGAAGCCGGTGTCTTAGAGAGGGTGAGACCCACTTGAGGCTTGGCAACGGAGCAAGGGTTGCTGCTGAAGCTATAGGAGATGTTTATTTATTTTTGTCTTCAGATTTTAAGTTGTTGTTGAGAAACATTTTATTTGTTCCTGAATTAATAAAGAACATCATTTTCGTTTCTATGCTTGATAGTGATGGATATTTTTGTCATTTTGCCAATTCGATTTGCAATATATACAATAATGAATGTTTAATTGGAATTGGGGAACGCGAAAACGATCTATACGCCTTAAAATTGAGAAAAGTTCCAACTCGCGATGTGGAAACACACACAACAACAATAAAAAGGAAAAACGATAGTTTGAACCTGGCACAAATTTGGCACGCTAGGCTAGGTCATGTTTCCTTAAATAGGATGAACAAGTTGATTAGGAGTGACATGTTTAATATGTCTGATATTAACTCCCTACCAACTTGTGAGTCTTGTCTCAAGGGAAAAATGACAAAGTTACCCTTCACGGGCAAGCCTGAACGTGCTCAAGGCCTATTGGATTTGATCCACACTGATGTCTGTGGCCCACTTAGTATTGGTACTAAGTCCGGTCATACTTACTTCATACCTTTATCGATGATACTCTAGGTATGGGTACTTGTACTTAATGAAGCACAAGTCTGAATCCGTTGAAAGGTTTAAAGAATTCAAAGCTGAAGTAAAAAATCAATTGGGAAAAAGTATTAAAACACTTCGATCCGATCGAGGTGGAGAATACTTGAGTGCCAAATTTCAAAACTATCATAAAGAGAATGAGATTCTCTCACAGTGGACCCCTCCGGCCACACCACACCTCAATGGTGTAGCGGAGCGTCGTAATCGAATCTTGATGAACATGGTTCGATCTATGATGAGTTTCACTGAACTTCCTGCCTTGTTTTGGGGCTATGCGCTCGAAACGGCGGTTATGTTGTTGAACCATGTCCATACCAATGTTAGAGTAGATGCCCAACTAGCCAACTTGTGGCATGTGGGTTTATAGACTCTTGTATGAAACAATATTTATATATGATATTCGCATTTGCTTATATGGCATTCTTTACTTTCATTGTGTTGTATAATGATTAACAATTGCGTTGAGTAAAGACCTAGAATGCACTAAAGTGTATGTTAGATGTGATAGTGGGTATGACGGCTATCATGAAACACATCTAATAGTCACTGTGTATTCTGAACATGTTCCTAGTCGATTGGGCCGTCAAAATGAGGATAAGGCCGCCCGAGCTCGAGACTAGTATCTGCGATGCGAAGTACCATGTTTCATTGGTAGGGAACATTGTTATGTTCTGAGCATGCAGATAGATAGTGACCTGGTGATCTATCGAACTACCCTCGTTCAGACTTTCCAAGTGGTTACCATTTGTCGAGTGGATAAGTCCGAGGTCTTGGTTGTACTGATTAGTACTCAAGACTCGAAATGTCATTGAGACTCTACATGATAGGCGTCTCACTTTGACCCGTTTGCCGACTCACTTGGGGTCATAAGGCGTCGGGATTGGGTGAGACCCCGATGCATGTAGGAGTCGATGCATCGTTGTCGAGGATTCACCACTCGCAGACATGCGTGGATATCCTATGCTATCTGAGGGGATAATAGTGTATAAATCTCTGGCAGAGTACTTGAAGTGTTTTAGGTAAATGTGTTTACCTAGTTACACTCGCGATGTCACTATTCGATCTCCAAGATGTATGCATAGCTATCGGATCTATAGCGACTCTCGATTTACCAATGATCGCTGATCTGATCAGGATATATGGATTGAAAAGGACCGTACTGTACGCTAACCACGACCAACTGGTTATTGCAGGCACTATCAGTGATACCTAGGGGATCATGGGGCCATGTTGCTAGACGCTCTTACCATGATCCGTTGGGCAAGTTCGGAATTGTGATTCCGGAGCCACAATGGTTGTGGGCCCACGGCTAGATGTATCCCTGAACCATTGAGGGTCACACAAGTACTGGATTCGAGATTCCTGCACGGATACTCAGCTCAATGTGTTGAGCATACGAAGAGGATTTTGGGAGTGCGACTTCCTAAAAGGTCAACAGAGGTCAATTCGTGATTTGCCGATGTTGAGGGGCAAAACGGTCATTTTGCACTGGGGTTCTGAAAAATGGTTTTTCAGATCATAGTATTCAGTTTTGGAAGTCAATGCGTCCGACTTGATCGGCGATCGGAGTTACGATGAAGTCTCGGTGATGGGGATGAACCGAATGTTCATCCGCAAATCCATCACCAAGTCTATTTAATTAGATTTAACTTCATTATGACATAACACAACACAATTAACCCCGTCCGTGCAGATCTCGTCAGGCCTTCTAGTGCAGGCTGACGAAAGAATCCCGTCTCCGGTCGTGGACCTGATTGACGATATCTACCGCCGCCTACCGTGAAGTGCCGTTTTCTTTACGAAACCGGTCGGAGCCAGGCACGACTTGCCAGCAAGGTAGCAATCTAAACACCCTATGGTTGTATTTATATGAATTGTATTGATCGTCTCCCGGTATTGTTTTTGTTCTTCCGCTGCCTCGCCGGGAGGCGTGATCCGGATCCACCGTGGTTCCCGACAGTGGTATCAGAGCCAAGGTTTTCGGATCTGATCAATACATATTGCCATATTGTATCTAACGTCTTTGAATTTCAGATCGAGATCAAAAGAAACTTTTAAGATTGGCCGAGGCGCCGCGGCGGCGCCCCAAACTCCACCGCCGCGCGCATGAACGCACGCGCGATCCCGCGATGGCCGGCCGGTAGGCCAGCACCCTTGCACAAATTGTTGCGCCATGGAAGGGCGCTGCCTCGCGCACGATTGCGCAGCGATGCGATGGGCGTGGGAGCGGCCGCGCGCAAACGGTTGCGCAAGTGGCCGGCCGCTGCTGCAAGTCGATGCGCGCAAATTGTTGCGCGATGCTGGTGCTGGAAGCGCGCTGCCATGCGCCGCCACGGGCGAAGCGCTGCCGGGCGATGGGCGCTGGTTGCTGCGCATCATGGCGTGATGGAGACTGGCCGAGGTGCGCACTGGTTGCGCAAGCTTCACGCCGCTGAGGCGCGCTGTTGCGCGCGACGTCGTGCGCTGCCGCCGCGTTTTTCGTGGTGGTGGCTCCGCCGCCGGCCGCCGCTCCGGCGAAGCTCCGGCAATGTCGTGACGGCTGAATTTTTCTAGGTTTTGGTTCGGGCTTGTCCCGGGCACCCCGTGAAGTTTTCGGGCCGGTATACGATATTGGGTCCGTTTTGGTCGATTTTGAAATTTTAAGAATTTTGGGCCTAGAATTGTTTTAAGCCCAATTTGATACAATTAAAATTAGCAAATGTGATTTTAATTTTAAAATATGATTTTATAATGAAATATGATTTTGTTGATTAAAATTTGATTTTATCGACAAAATACGATTTTATTATAAAATGCGATTTTATGATTAAAATGTGATTTTGCGATAAATAATTAGATTATTTTATTTATGCATGTTAATTAGATTAATGGCATGATTGGGATGATCGAAAGCCGTGCCCAATTTGTTAGGTGTATGCGATAGGTTTTTGTGATTCGGTTTTGTAATATATTTTGATTATCATTTAAAGTGGGCCTGTTTGTGGCCCGTTCCCACCCCTTGAAAAATATATCCCTTGTATTTCATGGTTAATTTAAATGTAAATTACTAGATTTAGTGGGAGGACATCCGAAGACGGTGGACATGATGATCAAGATATTGAAGACCGAAGATCTGTAAAACCGGAAGCTTTGTAATAGGATTGCATTGCATATTGCATTACCCCTAGGATTGGACCCAGGTCCGTGACTGGCAACCACGGACCGCATAGCTCTCGCTATCGATCATCCCAATGTTTATATATGTGATATATAGTTTAATTGAATCCGCATGTTGCATGTTTTAAATTTGATTTAAAATAAATGCATGAGACCAAAGTTTTTCAAAATAAAAATCCCTCGTTTTAAATATAATTTAAAACTTATATCAAGATAATTGTTTATTCGATAAACTAAAGGGTATTTAAAATTGTTTAAATTTTCCTACCTTCCATCAACAATGGGTGTACGTCGATGCTACCCGTATACATGGCCCGGCTCATATTATTGAGGGGGTCATGTATGCCGGAACTGTCCACGCCATTGACAACTGTTGTGAGTCGGTGGGAACTCCCTTTAACGTTGGCTCATATTATTGGGGACGTTAAGGGGACCGTCCTTCACGACTCGACATTGATGGGTCATCTTGACACGTGATAGTAAATGGCGTCATATTATTGGGCCCTTACTGGACGTGAGGTGAATACATGGAGGTTGCACCGGTTGCAATCGGAAACTACCTTTTGGGGGTCATGGATGACTGATATTATTCGGGTCCATGATCGCTTAATTGGGCTCCGTGTACCCACTAAAGAAACCTGTTTTCTCGATTTCATTAGAGGGTGGTAAGATCGTTAAAATAGTGGGAGGGTAATTCATAAAACTTAACGACCATGTTTTATGTCTTAGCTTATATCTTATATAGTTAGTGATGTATGTCCGTTTTCCTTTCAGTATTACTGCTTATAAAATGGTTTCGATGAAAAACCCTCTCGCTGCTATACTGGATAGCAACAGGTTCACCGGTCTGAACTACCAAGACTGGCTCCGCAACCTCAATCTTGTATTGGCTTCGGAGAAACTTCTCTATGCGATAGAGAAGAGTCCTCCGAAGTTTTCCCCTGCCGATATCAGCCCTGAGGAGCTGGTAACGCTTAAACAATGGTGGGACGACGAGGTTAAAGTTCGGTGCTATGTGATGGCATCGATGTCCAACGAAATGCAACGGCGCTTTGAGAAGACAAAGTATGCT
>KV014917.1:91097-103836 GCA_001598015.1 Dorcoceras hygrometricum | reverse complement strand
TTCTTTACTTTCATTTGTGTTGTATAATGATTTAACAATTTGACGTTGAGTTAAAGACCTAGAATGCACTAAAGTGTATGTTAGATGTGATAGTGGGTATGACGGCTATCATGAAACACATCTAATAGTCACTGTGTATTCTGAATATGTTCCTAGTCGATTGGGCCATAAAAATGAGGATAGGGCCGCCCGAGCTCGAGACTAGTATCTGCGATGCGAAGTACCATGTTTCATTGGTAGGGAACATTGTGATGTTCTGAGCATGCAGATAGATAGTGACCTGGTGATCTATCGAACTACCCTCGTTCGGACTTTCCAAGTGGTCACCATTTGTCGAGTGGATAAGTCCGAGGTCTTGGTTGTACTGATTAGTACTCAAGACTCAAAACATCATTGAGACTCTACATGATAGGCGTCTCACTTTGACCCGTTTACCGACTCACTTGGGGTCATAAGGCGTTGGGATTGGGTGAGACCCCGATGCATGTAGGAGTCGATGCATCGTTGTGGAGGATTCACCGCTCGCAGACATGCGTGGATATCCTATGCTATCTGAGGGGATAATAGTGTATAAATCTCTGGCCAGAGTACTAGAAGTGTTTTAGGTAAATGTGTTTACCTAGTTACACTGGCGATGTCACTATTCGATCTCCAAGATGTATGCATAGCTATCGGATCTATAGCGACTCTCGATTTACCAATGGTCGCTGATCTGATCAGGATATATGGATTGAAAGGACCGTACTGTACGCTAACCACGACCAACTGGTTCTTGCAGGCACTATCAGTGATACCTAGGGGATAATGGGGCGATGTTGCTAGACGCTCTTACATGATTCTTTGGGCAAGTCCGGAATTGTGATTCCGGAGCCACAATGGTTGTGGGCCAACGGCTAGCTGTATCCCTGAACCATTGAGGGTCACACAAGTACTGGATTCGATATTCCCGCACGGATACTCAGCTCAATGTGTTGAGCATACGAAGAGGATTTTGGGAGTGCAACTTCCTAAAAGGTCAACAGAGGTCAAATCATGATTTGCCGATGTTGAGGGGAAAAACGGTCATTTTGCACTGGGGTTCTGAAAAATGGTTTTTCAGATCATAGTATTCAGTTTTGTAAACTGAGTCGTTCCGTCTGATCTGATTGGCGATCGGAGTTACGATGAAGTCTCGGTGATGGGGATGAACCGAATGTTCATCCGTTGGACCCGGGCCCGTTGGGCCGGATTCAAATCCATCACCAAGTCTATTTAATTAGATTTAACTTCATTATGACATAACACAACACAATTAACCCAAAACCTAGCATCATAACCGCCGCCCCCTCTCTTCTTCAACCTCACACTGCGCCGCCGCCGTCGCTCGTCGGAAAATTGTTTCCGGCCAATCTTGACGAGGAGATTCCATCCACGCAGATCTCGTCAGGCATTCTAGTGCAGGCTGACGAAGGAATCCCGTCTCCGGTCGTGGACCTGATTGACGATATCTACCGCCGCCTACCGTGAAGTGCCGTTTTCTTTACGAAACCTGTCGGAGCCAGGCACGAGTTGCCAGCAAGGTAGCAATCTAAACACCCTATGGTTGTGTTTATATGAATTGTATTGATTGTCTCCCGGTATTGTTTTTGTTCTTCCGCTGCCTCACCGGGAGGCGTGATCCGGATCCACCGTGGTTCCCGACAACCAAGGCAGTGGATAAAACTCCATATGAGATATGGATGGGCAAGCCACCCAAATGCTCATACTTGAGGATTTGGGGATGTCCTGCTTACGTGAAACAGACAGTGGGAGATAAGCTGGATAATAGATCCATATTATGCTACTTCATTGGATATCCAAAGAATTATATTGGATACTACTTCTACTATCCAAATGAAACAAAAGTATTTGCTTCTAGAAATGCCACCTTTCTGGAAAGGGAATTTCTACTTGATAGAAAAGGCAAGGTAGTAGAACTCGAAGAGGTTCGAGAACCAACTGAAGTACCAAGTGAATCTTCCGCACCTCAAGAGCCAATACTTGATATGGACACACCTAGGAGATCAGAAAGGGTTCCTAGGGCTCCTGTTAGATATGGTTTCCTCCTTGAAGATGATCAAAGTGATCAAACTATTGGATGTGATCCAAGAACTTTCAAGGAGGAAATTTCCGATGCCGATTCTAATTTATGGCTTGAAGCAATACAATCTGAGATTGACTCAATGCATTCAAACCAAGTTTAGACCCTTGTTAATCCTCTCGAAGGAATAGTTCTTATTGGGTGTAAATGGATATACAAGAGAAAACTTGGGCCTGATGGTAAGGTACTGACCTACAAGGCGCGACTGGTCGCGAAAGGTTACACTCAAAGACAAGGTGTTGACTATGATGAAACCTTCTCACCAGTCGCAATGTTCAAGTCAATTAGAATCCTACTAGCCATAGCCGCATGGTACGACTATGAGATATGGCAAATGGATGTGAAAACTGTGTTCCTTAATGGAAACATTAAGGAAGAGATCTATATGACGCAGCCTGAGAGTTTCACATCTGTAGGAAGTGAGCATAAAGTATGCAACTTTTAGAGATCGATCTACGGTCTCAAACAAGCATCGAGAAGTTGGAACCTGAGATTTGATGAAACAATTAAAGAATTGGTTTCATCAAGAATCCCGAGGAGTCATGTGTGTATAAGAAGGTAGTTAAAAATGCTGTGACATTCCTTGTACTTTAGGTTAATGACATTCTACTCATTGGGAATGATGTAGGAATGTTGCAGTCAATTAAAGTATGGTTGTCTAGTAGATTCTCGATGAAGGACATGGGTGAAGCATCCTATATTCTAGGAATACAGATATATAGAGATAGATCGAAAAGGATTCTCGGACTCACCCAAGCAACCTACATCGATACCATACTTAAGCGGTTCTCTATGGAAGAGTCCAAGAGAGGACACCTACCTATGTGCCACGGGTCACTCTATCTAAGTCTATGTGTCCAAAGACTGATGAGGAGATAGAGAGTATGACACGTGTGCCATATGCCTCGGCAATAGGTAGCATTATGTATGGTATGATCTCAACTAGACCAGATGTCGCATATTCTCTGAGTGTCACGAGCCGCTACCAAGACAACCCCGACCAAATGCATTGGAAGGCTGTGAAAGATATTCTTAAGTACTTACAAAGGACTAAGAATATGTTCATGGTCTATGGGGGTGGTGAACTGAAATTGGAAGGCTACACTGATTCTAGCTTCCAATGTGATGTGGATGATTCGAAGTCAACCTCTGGATTTGTATTCATGCTCAATGGTGGTGCTGTCTGTTGGAAGAATTCCAAGCAAGACATCATCGCGGATTCAACCACTGAGGCTGAGTACATCACAGCTCAGCTGCTGCTAAAGAGGCGATTTGGATGAGGAATTTCGTCCAAGAGTTGGGAATAATCCCTGATGGAGTTGGTCCAGTCCCGGTGTACTGTGACAACACAGGTGCCGTTGCGCAAGCAAAGAAACCTAGGTCTCACAAAAGATCCAAACACATACCAAGGAAATACCACATAATCCGGGATATTGTGGCTAGAGGTGACATAGCAGTTGAGAGAGTCGCCTCTGCAGACAACATTGCTGATCCACTTACGAAGCCCTTGCCAGGACCGTTGTTTGAAAAACATCACGAAACAATGGGACTACGTCTGATGAGTAGTTGGCTTTAGGGCAAGTGGAAGATTGTTAGAGTAGGTGCCCAACTAGCCAACTTGTGGCGTGTGGGTTCTTGTTTACTCTATGTAAAAAGATCTTTATTTATGACATTCGTATTCTTTTATGGCATACTTTATCTTCATTCTTTTTATAATGTTAACAATTGTGTTGGATAAAGACCTAGAATGCACCATAGTGTATGTTAGATGTGATAGTGGATATGATGGCTATCATGAAACACATCTAATAGTCAATGTGTATTCTAAAATTGTTCCTAGTCGATTGGACCGTCAAAATGAGAATAAGGCCGCCCGAGTTTGAGACTAGCATCTGCGATGTGAAGTACCACATTTCATTGGTAGGGAACATTGTGATGTTCTGAGCATGCAGATGGATGGTTTTCCTGGCGAACTATCGAGCTACCCTCGTTTGGATTCTCCAAGTGGTTACCATTTGTCGAGTGGAAAGTCCGAGGTCTTGGTTGTATGGATTAGTCCTTACTACTCGAAACATCATTGAGACTCTACATGATTAGTCTCCTCACTTTGACTCGTTTACCGACTCCGTGAGGGTCATCAGGTGTCGAGATTGGGTGAGTCACGAAGCATGTGGAGTCGATGCTTTGTTGTCGAGGATTCACCACTTGCCCTAGTGCGAGGATATCCTATGCTATCTGAGGAGATAATAGTGTGAAAAATCTCTGGCCAGAGTACTCTTGTGCTTCAATGTAAATGAGTTTGCCTGGTAGAACTCGCGATGTCGCTATTCTGATCTCCAAGATGTATGCATGGCTATCAAATCTCTAACGACTCTCTATTTACCAATGATCGTTGATTCGATCGGGATATATGAGCTGAAAGGACCGTACTGTATGCTAACCGTGACCGACTGGTTCTTTCAGGCACTATCAGTGATACCTAGGGGATCATGGGGATTCCCATACGGAAATTAAGCTCAATTTTTTGAGTACAGGAGGAGGAAGGATGGAAGTGCGAATTCCTAAAATTAAATAGGGTCAAAAATGCAATTTCCTTAAGCTTGGGCTAGTTTGACTATCCTTGAAGCTTACAGGGGCCAAACTGCTATTTTGGATTAGGTGGTCCGAAAAATAGTTTTCAAATCATAATGCTCAGTTTTGTAAACTGTGCAGATCGGTCCGATTTGATCGTCGATCGGGATTATTATGGAGCCATAGTGATGGACTTGAAACCAATGTACACCCTAGGCCTGGGTCCGACCCAAGCCCATTAAGCTGGTTCAAGCCCATGAAAATCTATAAATAGAGGCCCTGGGGTATTCATTTGAAACGTACCAAAAGCTCTTCAGCTTATATTCTTCCTTCCTCTCCTCCCCATGCATCCGCCGCCGTCGGAAATCTTGTTCCGACCGTCCCGGCGAGGAGATTACGTCCGTGAAATCTTCGTCGAGTTTTCTAGTGCAGACCGGCGAAGGAATTGGGATTTCAGTGGTGGACCGGATTAGGAGGCCAAAACCGCCAACCGTTGAAGTGCCGATTTTCTCGTGAAATTGGTCGGAGCCAGGCGCCTAGACGCCAGCAAGGTATCATTCTAACATCCATGTATGTTTATGAATTGATTTACAGGTGTATTGACCGTTCCCGGGCTCCAAAATTTAAATCTTTCGCTGTGCCCTGGGAGCGGGATTCGGATATGCCGCTGTGCCAACAGTGCAGAGGTGTGTCTAGGAGTTCTTGCGGCTGTGGGTCATAGGAGTGGGTTACAGCGAGGGTCGTTGTAATCAAGTCTTATAGTGGATCCTTCCCGTTGCGAAAGAAGGGGAGATATAGGAGATTGAGCTCCGAACTTCCATAAGCAAATCAGCGTATTTTCTTTACGGCTTTCAGTACTTACATATGCACGCATTGCATATTTACAACTATGCGTAAAATAGTTTTAAAAGGCTTTCGAATTTAAGAGTACAGTTTGAGTTATTTCCGCATGTTTTAACTTCATTACTCAATCTGTATCTCGATGCACAAGTATTCAAGAACACTGAGCTATTGCAGCTCAAGTTAGATAACCAGATCGTTCGGACATATGTCGAGCTAGTTTCAGCATCCAGCTGGAACCAGCGTGTTAAGCGCTCGCTATATAATTGAGCTGGTTTCAACAAACAGCTGAAACCAGCTTGGTTATTACGAACATGTTTCATCGTCCAGCTGGATCCTGCGGTTTTCACTCGATCTGGTTATACCCTCTAAGTGTTGGTTATTGTTCGAATAACTAACAAATGCATTCAAGTAGAGGGAAATCGATCCTAACATCGCCAATTTGTTGGGAAGAATTTGTAGAAAGATAGTTGTCTTCACCCGAATTTGTGCAGCAAATGAGAGATCAAGTTGACCTAATCAGGAAGAGAATAAAAACAGCACAAGATCACCAAGCCAGTTATGCGAACAAGAGGCGTAGGCCTTTGGAGTTTTAGGTTGGTGATCGAGTCTTCTTAAAAATTTCTCCTTTCAGAAGTGTTATGCGATTTGTATTTATAGGATTGGATCTTTAGCTTATCATTTGCACTTTCCACCCGAGCTATCTGCGATGCATGATGTGTTTCATGTGTCTATGTTTCAGAAGTACGAGCCTGATCCTTCCCATGTGTTGAGAGCCGATGAGGTTGAGCTAGATCAGACCCTGAGTTATGTTCAATATCCAGTTCAGATTCTGTCAGGAAGGAGAAACAACTCCAGAGCAAGACCATTCCTTTGGTGATGGTTCAGTCGAGTAAGCATAGAAGAGAAGAAGCTACCTGGGAGTGGGAGTAAGAAGCGAAGATGCCGCAAGAGTGGCCTCATCTGTTGATGTGAGGAATCAGATTTTAGATTAGTGATTAGTCGAATTGATTTGGGATTAGTCGCATGGATTTTGAGGGTTTTTCGAGAGAAATCTGATTCCAGTAGAATGCAGATGTTAGAATTCAGCTGTAGCGCTAGCTAGTGAAATCTGATCAGTTGTTGATGGCGCGGGAGTAATACGCCGTCGTTTCGTGAAAACCAGCCGTAGCGCTAATACAAGGAAACAGACGTAGCGCATTTCAAGAGTCAACGCGAGTCAACGGTATTGTAGCTCATAGCTGGTGAAATTTGAATAAGTAGTTGCGCTTGAAGAGGTTGCTGCTGGCAGCAAGTGCGCGGGTGCGAGGATTAACGAGGAAGCGACACGTGTTGGTCAACCTTTTGGGTGTTGACTGCTGGTATTAGTGCAAATCAGCAGTTTTGATTGCGAGGAATTGATTTAGTCGGAGGCCAGCTGTGGGTTTGAGGAACCAGTCGCTGATGATGAGGCGACGTAGTTTTGATAAGTTGGAACGACAGCGTTTTGGGTGTAACGATTTGCAGCAGCTGGTTGTCACGTGGTCATCAGCAGAGGGAGGATCTGTTGTGTTGGTTTGACCAGCTGTTGGCAGTAAAGATGATGTGTCCCTTTACGTCGTCTGGATTTATTTCGCGAGACCAGTCGTTGGTTATTTTGAGAGGAATCTATCACCAGCTGTTGGTGCGCTGCAGCGTCGTTTTGGTGCGTGAAGAGAAATGCAATGTCTGATTGTTGCTGCTGGTTTTGTTGAGAGGAAAAGCTGGTTTCTGTTGTAAGATTTATACTGTTTACGACGTCTGGTTTAGGGGAAAAACAGCTGTTGCATGGAGATTTATAAGGAGAAGTGTTGAGCAACACTTAGATTATTTTTCATCCGACATCCCTTATATCTATCTTTGAAACCCTCGATAGCTACTGTTCACCGTGATTCTTTTACGTCGATTGCCGCCGTTTTCCGTTGTTGTTTTGAGCGATTTTTGGTGGTGCTGGATTCTCTGTGAATTTCTCTTCTTATTGTTACCCATTCGAGGCTGTGGAACAATGTTGGAGAAGATCGCGAAGTTGCTGTTTTCTTCGTATAGTGGAACCCGATAGTCCTTCCGCCAGTTTCAGCTTCTGCGTAAGGATTTCCTACCGTTCTAAGCTTAGTATATGCTGCTAGTACTTTGTTTAGAAGTAGAACCTGAGTTAGGTTCTTGGCCGTAGGAAATATTGTTGAGAAGTTCAGATTTGAGCTAGACCTGAGTTAATTGTTAAGTTTCCTTAACAGATTTGAGGTTCTAGGTGCATCCTATCGTGATTGCCGTAGCAGGAGGAAGCTGACTTGCTTCAATTGTTGTTGCCGTGCCTTGTGAGAAATATGTTGAGGTAGAAATCGACCGTTGGAGGTACGAATTGAGCAGATTTAACAGCTTTGAGCGTGGACATAGCTGTAATTGATGTTATGAAATCTGCTGATGTGATTCTGTGAATTACGTGATACATTTTGTTGAATTGATTGAGTTTTACTTTCTGTGTTCACGAATTTAATTTGTATGCATTGTGCATTGATTATTGATTGGCATACATGCATACATATTGAGCCTGACAGATTGATTGATGACCTGATTGAAAGCCACGTTGTGATTGGCCGTGTCAGGCCTCGTGCTCACAACAGAAAAACACATGCGGAAGCTATCGAAAAGTGGGTAAATTTTTCGCTTTTAGGCCCGACGGTTTTAAACATATAATTTAAAATACAACAATACTTAAAATAAGTTCCCAAATCATAAAACAATCAATAACAATGCATACATAATTCAAACATGTATCAGACTCCCCTACAGGTACAACAACAAAGCACAGGGCATCCCCCTGGCTAACTGATACATATATATATTCTATATGCTACTGGGACACACTAGCCACCTCCTGGGGCACCACCAGATGGGTTGAAACCACGACCAGCTGTAGAACCTGAGTTTCCTGAAAACAACGCAACAAAGGAACAAACCACGCCCCGGGGGGACATGGGGTCAAACCCCAGTACGGAGAGCAACTATAAAATAGCAATAAACAGCAAGGAATAAGTTGCAGATGACATGCATGAGACTCCGAAGAACAAAGGGGAAACTTGACCCACAAGGGAGCTAAGGAACTCAAACATAGCTCCAAGAATTTCCAACAACATTCAGTGGCCACGGGGTGAGTTCACAGTGTGGTAGTGAGCCACTCGCCATGAAACCAGACCCCATTTACCAGCTGCATCAAACAACTCTACCTGCTGTTGCCTCGCCCATGAACTGTGGTAATTAACCACTCGGCGCATGGTGTCTACGATCCCAGCAGGGAGATGAGAGTGCGGTATTACCGCTCGCCCTCGCAACCTGGTAAAGAACAGAACAGAACAACGAAACAATGGCAGTAAAGCTGGGATGAGATGCAAATACGTGTATGCACATACTGGAGATGACAAGCATATCAACATATGCGAAAGCAGTAACAACATCAGCAAGTACATAACACATAAACCAGCAAGTTCATCTCACAATTTCTCCAAGCCGTAGCCTCGCCGTAATATAAGCTCAAATCCGTACCTTATACTGAGCACAATAACACTGCTAGAAATCCCGAAGACTCTGGTAAAAGCCTGCTAAACAATAAGCGTATAACTCAGGGATCTAACAGAAAATCACGGCTGGGAGCTACACTCAAACAACACCGTTTCCTACTACCACAAATTTGCAAGAAGCTTAAAACAAAGCTAGAAACAAGATCTCAACACGAGGAATGAAATTATACCTGCTACTACACAATTCACGAACTGGCAGCAACTTCTCGTTCCTCAACTAGCCAATTCCAGCTTCTAAAACTGGTACGAGAAGGAAGAGCTTCACGAGAGGAGTCCAACACTACCTCAATTGTCCAAAACAACGGCCGGAATCGACGGGAATCTACCGGAGAAGCTCACGGTGAACAGTAACGAGGGTTGAGAAAGACAGAGAACGAAAAGCTGGAAAAGTATTCTAAGTATGGAAACTGGTAATCCACAACGAAGACCAAGTCTTCCTATATACAACTTGCAACTGCTGAAATCTACTCAATCAATTGTCCTCCGACGAAATCAGCAGGTACCAACTAATCAGCTGCTGATTCTCAATTAATGTTAAAATGAATCACAAAGCAATCCAAAGGCTGGTTCTCAAAACGGCGTCGCAACAACTAATCCAAACGACGTCGCTTAGGATACGCGATACCAAATACTAACTGCTGGTCATCCAGCAGCAACACACAAAACCACGTAAAGCGCTTCCTCCTGCTGATATCAGCAGCAAAATCAAAACGCGGCGTTGCCACTTACTCAAACGACGTCGCTCCACAGACGTCAACAAAACCAGTAGAAGCACCTTACGCAAAACCAACCATCTGCTGAAACTCCTAGCGCTAACTAAACGACGACGTATCGTCCTTGCGCTACAGGAAAGTTGACTCGCGTTGACATCGACATCTGCTGATCAACCAGCAGGAACACACACACGCGAACTACCAGCTGGTACCAGACGCAATCATCAAGACGACGTCGTGCCAACTAATCTAAACGCAGTCGTTTTGCCCTCAACACAAATATACTAACGCACCTGCTGATCACAACACACTTATAACCAAACTTCACGCAACGACAGCGTTTCAGGAATTTCGCGCTAAAACGCTCTTCTGCTGGATTCATCACCGACCAGCTGCTAGTTCACCAAAACCAGCTGACACGTCGACCAGCAGGTACCTCTAAACCCAAAATTACGAAAATCTCCAGAATTACTCTAAGGAGGGAAATTGACCCGAAAACACAATTCGAACATACAAACAGAGATCTGAATCTCCAAAAATCATCAAAATTCGATAACTTCCATAATTAATCTCAATTACAAATCCAGGTCTCACATTTCTCCCCCACTAAAAATGATTTCGTCCTCGAAATCACATCAATAACTCTGAAAAACTACGCAACAGCAAGCTACAAACAGAACTCGCCTAACACAAAGCCAAGAGTTCAAGATAACTGAGCAAACAAAACAAAACAACTAAGGAAGGAAAACAGCAAAACTACTAGCTACTGGAAAACATAGCCTAAAAGCTACTCAAACAGATGCGGCCACTCGCGCTGCATCTTTTCTTCCAGCTCCCAAGTAGCTTCTTCCCTACCATGCTTGCTCCACTGCACCATTACTAAAGGAATGGTCTTATTCCTCAACTGTTTCTCTTTTCTGCCAAGGATCTGCAAAGGGTATTCCTGATAGCTCAACGACTGATCTAGCTCTACCTCGTCAGTCCCAAGCACATGAGACGGATCTGGCTCATATTTCCTCAACATCGACACATGAAACACATCGTGAAGAGAGGACAATTCTGACGGTAACAACAACCGATACGCTAAAGGGCCAATCCTCTCGACAATCTCATACGGACCAACATAACGAGGGGCTAACTTTCCCTTGCGCCCAAAGAGCATCACACTACGAAACGGAGAAACCTTGAGAAATACATGATTACCAACCTGAAATTCAAGAGGTCGACGCCTCTTATTCGCATAACTGGCTTGGCGATCCTGGGCAGCCTTCATCCGCTGTCTGATAAGATCCACGTGATCTTTCATCTGCTGCACAAAGTCAGGGGCAGATAGCTGCTTCTCCCCCACTTCTTCCCAACACACTGGCGATCTGCACTTGCGGCCATACAAAGCCTCAAAAGGCGCCATACCAATCGTCACTTGGTAGCTGTTATTATACGAAAATTCAACCAAAGACAAAGCGTCTTGCCAACAACCTTCGAAATCCAAAACAACAGCACGCAACATATCCTCTAACGTCTGGATAGTTCGCTCAGATTGGCCATCTGTCTGGGGATGATATGCGGTACTCATAGCCAATCTAGTGCCCAAAGCTGTCTGCAAACTCTTCCAAAATCTGGAAGTAAACCTCGGATCTCGATCAGACACGATTGAAACAGGCACACCATGCAATCTAACAACATAATCAACGTACAGCTTCGCCATCTTCTTCAATGAGAAGGTCATCCCATAGGGAATGAAATGAGCAGACTTAGACAAACGGTCTACAACTACCCAAACAGCATCGCATCCTCGGCTGGAACGAGGCAAATGCGTAACGAAATCCATTGCAATGTGCTCCCAATTCCATTGGGGCACCTCTAAACTCTGCAACAGACCACCAGGTCTCATCCTTTCGGACTTTACCATCTGGCAATTCAAACAACGAGCGACAAAACCAGCAACATCGCTCTTCAGGCCAGCCCACCAAAAGTGCGGCTTCAAAGCATGGTACATCTTCCGTGCACCAGGATGAACACTATGTCTGCTACAGTGCGCTTCTCGAAGGATTTCCTCCTTCAAACCAATCAAATTGGGCACACCCACCCTGCCCCGAAAACGCAAACAACCATCGGACGAGACAGAATAGTCCTCAAGCTCACCAGCCCTGACTTTCATCTTCAACTCGTGGATTGACGGATCGGTCCTCTGAGCTGCTCGAATGCTAGAAACAATCTGCGGTTCCACTTGGAAAGATGAAACCATCACACAATCCTCAGCCGGGTAGAATCGGCTTAGCTATAGAAGAAAACCCCTCAATGAAGCGACGATAATAGCCAGCCAGACCTAAGAAACTGCGAATCTCCGACACATTTCTCGGTCGCTCCCAGTTCAACACAGCATCCACTTTACTGGGATCCACAGAAATGCCATCTGCTGAAATGACATGGCCCAGAAATATAACGCGTTGCAACCAGAACTCGCACTTGGAAAACTTCGCATACAACTGCTGTTCTCTCAGCCTCAGAAGGACCATCTCCAAGTGCTCCTTGTGCTCCCTCGGAGTCTTCGAGTAAACTAAGATGTCGTCAATAAAAACAATCACAAACTGATCTATGAACTCTCGGAAAACACGGTTCATCAAATCCATGAAGACTGCAGGCGCGTTTGTCAACCCAAACGGCATCACCAAAAACTCAAAATGTCCGTACCTCGTACGAGTCTTCGCGACATCTTGGTCCCTTACTCTGAGCTGATGGTACCCGGAACGAAGATCAATCTTAGAATACACCGCAGAACCTTGCAACTGATCAAACAGATCATCAATTCTCGGCAACGGGTACTTATCTTCACAGTGGCTTTATTCAACTGACGAAAATCAATGCACATCCGCATTGAGCCATCCTTCTTCTTCACAAACAAA
>KV014917.1:54824-90526 GCA_001598015.1 Dorcoceras hygrometricum | reverse complement strand
GCGACGATAACTAGCCAGCCAGACCTAGAACTGCGAATCTCCGACACATTTCTCGGTCGCTCCCAGTTCAACACAGCATCCACTTTACTGGGATCCACAGAAATGCCATCTGCTGAAATGACATGGCCCAGAAATATAACGCGTTGCAACCAGAACTCGCACTTGGAAAACTTCGCATACAACTGCTGTTCTCTCAGCCTCAGAAGGACCATCTCCAAGTGCTCCTTGTGCTCCCTCGGAGTCTTCGAGTAAACTAAGATGTCGTCAATAAAAACAATCACAAACTGATCTATGAAATCTCGGAACACACGGTTCATCAGATCCATGAAGACCGCAGGCGCGTTTGTCAACCCAAACGGTATCACCAAAAACTCAAAATGTCCGTACCTCGTACGAAACGCAGTCTTCGCGACATCTTGGTCCCTTAATCTGAGCTGATGGTACCCGGAACGAAGATCAATCTTAGAATACACCGCAGAACCTTGCAACTGATCAAACAAATCATCAATTCTCGGCAACGGGTACTTATTCTTCACGGTGGCTTATTCAACTGACGGAAATCAATGCACATCCGCATTGAGCCATCCTTCTTCTTCACAAACAAAATGGGCGCTCCCCACGGTGACATACTAGGGCGGATGAAACCCTTCTCCAGCAAATCATCTAACTGAACCTTGAGTTCTCTCAACTCCGCAGGCGCTAGACGATATGGGGCACGAGAAATCGGAGCTGTGCCAGGCACCAACTCTATGCTGAAGTCTATCTCCCGCCTCGGAGGAAAACCAGGAATCTCCTCCGGAAACACGTCGGGAAATTGTCGCACCACGGGAACGTCACTAAGCTGAACACTAGAAGAAGAAGACGCATCCAAAGCGTAAATCATAAAGCCAGCATTCCCCAAAGACAGCAAGCTAAACATCTCCATCGCGGAGACCAACGGAATCTTCGATCTCGAGTCCTGGCCGTAGAAGTCCCAATTCTCACCAGACAAAGGCCTAAAGCGCACAATCCCATGGAAACAATCCACAGAGGCCCTGTAGTTGGATAGCACATCCATTCCAACTATTCAATCGAAATCCCAAAGCACCAAACGAATCAAATTTGCTAACAAGGCATGCTCACCAAACCGCAACACACCATCCAACAAAATCTCTTGAGAACATAGGCTTACACCACCGGGGGTAGAAACAGAAACAACATCACGCAAAGGAACGGTACGCAAACCATGCTCAACAACAAAAGAATCGGAAATAAACGAATGCGAAGCACCGGTGTCAAACAACACACGAGCAGGAAAGTCAAAGACAAGACATGTACCTCCAATCACCCGGCTCGGTGTCTCCTCGGCCTGCTCTCTCGTGAAGGCGTTAACCTGAGCCTGCTGAGGTCCTGGAAAGAAAGGTTGAGACGACTGCCCAAAACGCGAAGGGCCAGGCTGCTGAAACGGCCTAAACGGGGTCTCACCAAAACGGGGCTGCTGAAACTGCTGCGAACGACCCCTAGACTGACCCCCACGACCCTGAGGCTGGGCCGTGGTATGCTGTGCTCCAGCTGTCGGACACACTCTCGCAAAGTGCCCATACTGACAACAAAGGTTGCAGGAACCCTGCACACCAACACACTGCGTGGAAGAATGCTTCCCACCGCAAAACCCACAAAACTCTGCCCGAGAGCCGCTGCTACTCGAACTACCAGAACCAGAAGACCCTGAACCGGACTTCTTCTTGAATTGCTGACCGTGGGGTCGAAACCTCTGACGACCAGGCTGCTGAGCTACCTGCTGCTGCTGCTGAGGAAAATGCGCGGACTGAGAACTCTGGGACGACTGAGCTCCCTGACCAGCGGGTCTACCACCCTGCACCGCCTGCGCCACCTGCGCTATACGCGCACTACGGCTCTTCATGCCCTCCTCGATGTGGATAGCAGTATCCACGGCTTCAGCATAGGACTTGGGCTTGCTTGTCAAAACGCTCTGGTAAAGATCCCCATTCAAGCCCTCCACAAACCTGGTGCTCTTGGCCCTCTCCCGGCCAGCAACATGCGGAACATACGCCAACAAAGCAAAAAACTTGCGAGCGTACTCGCGCACAGACAACGAACCCTGCTCCAAGAACTCGAACTCCCGCTCACGAGCAGCTACATAGGAGTCGGGGACATACTCCTGCCTGAAGACTTGGTAGAAAGTGTCCCAAGTAATGCCAACACCAGTCTCCAGTAAAGTACTAGACGTACCTCTCCACCAACGCTCTGCGGACTTCCTCAACAGAAGGGTCACCAATCTCAACCGGAGATCGTCGTCATACTGGGCTCGATCAAACAGATGTATGACGCTATGGAGCCAAGAATCCGCGTCCTCACTCGACTCATCACCATTGAAGATAGGAGGACTCATCCTATGAAACCGAGCTATGACCACATCCATCCTCTCTACAGGAGCCGGCGGAGCTGCAGCCTCCTCCTCTCCACTACTCTCAAGAGTATGACTCGGTGCACTATACTGATCCTCATTCTGTCCTCCTGATTCCTGGAAGAGACCCCTACTACGACCACGACGTCTAGGCGGCATCTAAAACACTCAACAGGATAAGGAAAACAGAACAGATTCAGCAAAGAAAGCATATAACACAACATATGCAGCACGTAGTCATATAAGTCAATCACATGCAACACGCAACACTGTGCCTAGACTCAAGTGTGGTCAAAGGAATTTAGCTTATCCCAGTTTAAGCTCTGATACCAAAAATGTCAGGCCTCGTGCTCACAACAGAAAAACACATGCGGAAGCTATCGAAAAGTGGGTAAATTTTTCGCTTTTAGGCCCGACGGTTTTAAACATATAATTTAAAATACAACAATACTTAAAATAAGTTCCCAAATCATAAAACAATCAATAACAAAGCATACATAATTCAAACATGTATCAGACTCCCCTACAGGTACAACAACAAAGCACAGGGCATCCCCCTGGCTAACTGATACATATATATATATGCTATATGCTACTGGGACACACTAGCCACCTCCTGGGGCACCACCAGCTGGGTTGAAACCACGACCAGCTGTAGAACCTGGGTTTCCTGAAAACAACGCAACAAAGGAACAAACCACGCCCCGGGGGGACATGGGGTCAAACCCCAGTACGGAGAGCAACTATAAAATAGCAATAAACAGCAAGGAATAAGTTGCAGATGACATGCATGAGACTCCGAAGAACAAAGGGGAAACTTGACCCACAAGGGAGCTAAGGAACTCAAACATAGCTCCAAGAATTTCCAACAACATTCAGTGGCCACGGGGTGAGTTCACAGTGTGGTAGTGAGCCACTCGCCATGAAACCAGACCCCATTTACCAACTGCATCAAACAACTCTACCTGCTGTTGCCTCGCCCATGAACTGTGGTAATTAACCACTCGGCGCATGGTGGCTACGATCCCAGCAGGGAGATGAGAGTGCGGTATTACCGCTCGCCCTCGCAACCTGGTAAAGAACAGAACAGAACAACGAAACAATGGCAGTAATGCTGGGATGAGATGCAAATACGTGTATGCACATACTGGAGATGACAAGCATATCAACATATGCGAAAGCAGTAACAACATCAGTAAGTACATAACACATAAACCAGCAAGTTCATCTCACAATTTCTCCAAGCCGTAGCCTCGCCGTAATATAAGCTCAAATCCGTACCTTATACTGAGCACAATAACACTGCTAGAAATCCCGAAGACTCTGGTAAAAGCCTGCTAAACAATAAGCGTATAACTCAGGGATCTAACAGAAAATCACGGCTGGGAGCTACACTCAAACAACACCATTTCCTACTACCACAACTTTGCAAGAAGCTTAAAACAAAGCTAGAAACAAGATCTCAACACGAGGAATGAAATTCTACCTGCTACTACACAATTCACGAACTGGCAGCAACTTCTCGTTCCTCAACTAGCCAATTTCAGCTTCTAAAACTGGTACGAGAAGGAAGAGCTTCACGAGAGGAGTCCAACACTACCTCAATTGTCCAAAACAACGGCCGGAATCGACGGGAATCTACCGGAGAAGCTCACGGTGAACAGTAACGAGGGTTGAGAAAGACAGAGAATGAAAAGCTGGAAAAATATTCTAAGTATGGAAACTGGTAATCCACAACGAAGACCAAGTCTTCCTATATACAACTTGCAACTGCTGAAATCTACTCAATCAATTGTCCACCGACGAAATCAGCAGGTACCAACTAATCAGCTGCTGATTCTCAATTAATGTTAAAATGAATCACAAAGCAATCCAAAGGCTGGTTCTCAAAACGGCGTCGCAACAACTAATCCAAACGACGTCGCTTAGGATACGCGATACCAAATACTAACTGCTGGTCATCCAGCAGCAACACACAAAACCACGTAAAGCGCTTCCTCCTGCTGATACCAGCAGCAACATCAAAACGCGGCGTTGCCACTTACTCAAACGACGTCGCTCCACAGACGTCAACAAAACCAGCAGAAGCACCTTACGCAAAACCAACCATCTGCTGAAACTCCTAGCGCTAACTAAACGACGACGTATCGTCCTTGCGCTATAGGAAAGTTGACTCGCGTTGACATCGACATCTGCTGATCAACCAGCAGGAACACACACACGCGAACTACCAGCTGGTACCAGACGCAATCATCAAGACGACGTCGTGCCAACTAATCTAAACGCAGTCGTTTTGCCCTCAACACAAATATACTAACACACCTGCTGATCACAACACACGCATAACCAAACTTCACGCAACGACAGCGTTTCAGGAATTTCGCGCTAAAACGCTCTTCTGCTAGATTCATCACCGACCAGCTGCTAGTTCACCAAAACCAGCGGACACGTCGACCAGCAGGTACCTCTAAACCCAAAATTACGAAAATCTCCAGAATTACTCTAAGGAGGGAAATTGACCCGAAAACACAATTCGAACATACAAACAGAGATCTGAATCTCCAAAAATCATCAAAATTCGATAACTTCCATAATTAATCTCAATTACAAATCCAGGTCTCACAGGCCGACTGATGAGTTGTGCCTGAAAAGTCCAACGCTATCATAGAAGTGGTGATTACCGGATTCGAATGTCTACCACCGAGCTGTGATGGGCTTACGGGCTCTGAAAATCATGGACCGATGATTTCCCCGATTGATACACCGTGCGGGTATAGAGGCTGACTGAGATGATTTGCCAGTTGATTCACTGGTCTAGCTATCTGATTCCTTGATAGCCCTCATGCATTTCATGGCATTGATTATAGCATGTTGCATGATTAGCTGTTTTGATAGCTCTTCGTACTGAGGCTTGAACTCGTATTTCTTTTCTTGCTTTTGTGTGGTTTGGGTCCGTGTTACCCACTTGCAGGATCTTCAGGTAACCATGCTAGACAGAGTGGAGTGCCAGCTGGTCGATCCCCGTTCCCTTGAGTCCCAGTGTATTTTTGTTATGTATTAAACCGGGGGATGCCCCGTGTTTTTATGTATTGGGGATATAGTTATGATTTGAGATATTGTTGTTACCTGTATTGTATGAGCTTGAGTCAACTCGTATTTCGATTAAGGATATTTTGAATGTATTTTATGAGTTCAGGCCCAAACTATTTCGAAAAATTTTTAAGCCCGATTTTATGCTTCCGCTATTATGTGCTTAATTGTGCTGTTATCTTGAGTAATCAGCACAACGCCTGACAGTTGAGCATGCATCGGTTTACTCCATGTATTCTGGCTACTCCATGTGATATGGTTAGCTACTGGTTGTGGCTATTCTGAGAGCTTTAGAGTGCTCGATGTTGTGTTACTCAGGTGTGCTTTTGTTTCGATTTGGTTGGTTCCAGTTTGTTTCTTTGTGTTCAGGATGTTGTGTTTCGATTTTGGGGACGAAATCCCTCTTTCAGTGGGGGATAATGTGAGGCCTTGTAACGCCTAAAAATTCCTGAATACGTAGAAATGAGTGCATGACTAGGGGAAAAATAATTTTAGATGATTACATGCCATTTTATGTGATTTAATTATGATTTTTATGTTTTGCATGGTATTTATGTCATGTTTTCAGCCTGTTTGAGTTACGGACGTATGAGCGAGACTAGCGATGACCGAGATGAAAATAATTTAAGATTTTTAAGTTCTTATATTTTTAAGAATAAATTTATTATTTTTAAGCAGCAATTTCTGAAAATTGGGGTTTTTACGATTACTTTGGAGGGGAACTCATTGTTCGCCTATACGGCTGTTTTATTGGATTTTAATGTGTTTCAAAATCTGAGGGGACTTTGATTTCGAAAATTAGGCATTTCTAACGCCAATTTAGAAATTTTAATTTTCAATTAAGTGGAAGGCAAGCATGTCAAATTCCTTTTCCTTTTCTTAATTAAACATTAGGGGTCAATTTTGTCACCCTAAGTTTTCATAACACAAATCATTCAACCCTAGCCTCCACTCCCTAGAGTCGTCCCCTCCTCCTCCATCCCTCCCTCAAAGCTTCGAAAATTTCAAGGAACTTGGTGATTCAAAGGCGGTCCGGTCCCGATCTCGCGTCATCTACGTCGGTAACTCACAGATCTCAATTTTCTCCAAGCCAGGCATGTAATATATATCCTTTTTCTCACCATTTAAGCCATAGTAAACTGTTTTTAAAGTTTAATGCATGAATTGTATGTGATTTATTCAGATCTATGCACCATTGTTTGAGTTCCATGCATGACATACGATTTCATTTTTTATTCGATCTTGTGTTGCTTTGGCTAAGGGCCGTTCTAGGGCTTGGAGCGGTTTCATGGGAGTCCTAGGGAGGTCAAGAAGTGGTCCATGATTGAGAGTCGAGGGCCGAACCACGACTTAACCAAGGATAGAAACCAAAGTGTGCGTTTTGCTGCATCGCGCATGCGCCGCCTTCACGCCGTTCGTTCTCCCTGGTGAGACCATGGTTCGGGCTGGGGCTGGTCAAGTTGGGACCATCTAGACCTGGGGGTGGTCCAGCCGGTGGGGCTCTGGCCAGGGCGGCCGGAGCTGGGTGGCCGAGAGCCAAGAGTGGCTGTGGGTCGTGGTGAACATTGCATGGAGGCATGTTTGTGTGTTGCTAGGGTTGTGTGTGTGGGCTTGGTTCGGTTCGATTGGATCGATTGGTTCGGTTCGGTTGGACCGGGTCGGTTAGTCAAGTCTCGAGTCAAAATATTTTAAAGTTGGTTCGAGTTATTTTAATGTTGGAACGGTTATTTTAATTCAAATGTCCAATTTTAAAGAAATTGGCCAAATATTTTAAATGAGTCAAACTTTTAATTTAATTGGACTTTGTGTTTATTTTAAGTTTTTGAAAGTCAAAATTGGAGTATTTGGATTTTTATTTAAGTCAAAATTGACCATGGGATTTTAAGTTGGTCAAAATTGATCATTTAGTCAAAATTGGTCATTTGGGTCAAAATTGATCAATTTATTTTAAAGTCAAAATTGGTCATTTGGTTCTAAGTCAAAATTGATTTTGAAATTAAGCAAAATTGGCCTTAAGATTTTTAAAGTCAAATCGGATTTTTAATTGAGGTCAAAAATTTGTCATGTGATCTATAATTAAGTCAAAATTTGGACTGTGTAGGAATTTTAAAGAGGAATTTCTTATGAGTATGGGTTAAGTCAATTTTAATATTAAGTCTAGAAGTAGTGGGCCAGGATTCTGAACCAATCCTTGACCGAAGTAGAAAATATAGAAGCCCGTGAATGTATATTTAATTATATATTTAGTATCCTATATACGTAAATGTTTTAAAGCAAAGGATTAAGTTCATCGACGGGCTAAGCTTTTAAATTGCATGATTTTATGAAATGCACGCATCACGAATTATTTTATGAAATGCTAAAGTCATGTTTTAAAAGAAAAATGGAGGGACTGAAGTGATTTGTGGCAATTTGATGATGAGCGGATCCGGGATACCGGGCCCAATGAACCTCTGAAATGCACGCATCACGAATTATTTATGAAATGCTAAAGTCATAGTTTTAAAAGAAAAATGGAGGGACTGAAGTGATTTGTGGCAATTTGATGATGAGCGGATCCGGGATACCGGGCCCAATGAACCTCTGTTAATGTATAATGATAGATGATGAGCGGATCTGGGAGACCGGACCCAGTGAACCTCTGTTAATGTATATGATGATGATGTAGGTCAGGTAAAACCGGCCGCCACGTACGTTGGTTTTTGATTGATCAATCGAACATGGTCCACACTTCACGGATACGACTCACACGTGTTTTTATGTTACGTTATGTCATGCCTTATGTATGTTATATGTATGCTATGCTATGAAATGTACGAACAAGGTTTTAAGATCATTCATGCATTCATGTATTAATATTATTTTATTACCAGTATGTGCCTGCATGCGACCTTATTAGTATGTACCTTGCTATTTTAAAAGATCTGTTAAGATAAAATCTATAAGTTTTGGTGATAACAAAAACTAGGCTAAGAACTGAACTTAAAACTAATCATGCTCTCGGAGGAAGTAAGGATTTAAGATTTGGATGTCATGCTATCAAGATAAGTATATCAGATCAGAGAATAGCGGCGCGTATTTAACAGAGGATTTCAGAACTCAGTTATTCGGGTTGAAGATATCATATCAGAGTTTATCAGATTTGGGTATTCGAATTATTTGAGTAATCGGGTCAGCTATTTTAGTTTCGTGGAACGGAGTTTTTCAGATTCAGTTATAGTATATAAAATAGAAAATGTAGCAGATCTCAGTAACAGGAAGTCAGATCAGAACAGGGTATCTCACAGATTCAGTTTCCGGGAGTTCAAATTTGATTATATTTTAAATAAGACAGGGATAGTGCATAAAGAAGAGAAGTTTCAGATCTGACAGATATTCAGTTATGAAGAAAGTAAAGAGAGAAAAAATGCGAGAGAAAAAGATAATATTTTTTGAGAAGCAGATTTCAGATTTCAGATTTCAGGTTTCAGTGTCGAAACAGATTTGAGCTTTAGATGTTAACAGTTATTCATTCCAAAGGATTCAACGATCGAGATTCAATCGTATAAAGCCTGTTAGACAAAGTGGATGAAAGAGACTCAGTGTCAGGACCCGTGCTAATAAACAAAGATTATAGCACAATTAAGCACATAATCACGGAAGCGTAAAATCGGGCTTAAAAATTTTTCGAAATAAAATGGGCATGAACTCAAATCATCAGTCAAAATATTCATAATCAAAATACGAGTTGACTCAAAACTCAGATAAAATAGGTAACATCTAATCTCAATTCAAATACAGATCCCCAATACATAAAAACACGGGGCATTCCCCGGTTCAATACATATCATAAAATAACTGGGACTCAAGGGAACGGGGATCGACCAGCTGGCACTCCACTCTGTCCAGCTTGGTTACCTGAAGATCCTGCAAATGGGTAACACAGACCCAAACAACACAAAAGCAGGAAAAGAAATACGAGGTCAAGCCTCAGTACGAAGAGCTATCAAAACAGCTAATCATCCAACATGCTATAATCAATGCCATGAAATGGATGAGGGCTATCAAGGATCGGATAGCTAGACCAGTGTGTCAACTGGAAAATCATCACAATCAGCCTCTATACCCGCACGGTGTATCAACCGGGGAAATCATCGGTCCGTGATCTTCAGAGCCCGTCAGCCCATCACAGCTCGGTGGTAGACACTCGAATCCGGTAGTCACCACTCCGATGATAGCGTTGGACTTTTCAGGCACGACACATCTGTAGGCCAGTCACAACGTGGCTATCAATCAGGTCATCAATCAATCTGTCAATCAGGCTCGAGATGTATGCATGTATGCCAATCAATATTCAATTCACAATGCATACAATTCAATACGTGCTAACAGAATGTAAAACTCAATCAATTCAACAAACTGTAACACGTAAATCACAGAATCACATCAGCAGATTTCATAACATCAATCACAGCCATGTCCATGCTCAAAGCTTTTAAATCTGCTCAATTCATACCTTAAACGGCTGATTTCTACCTCAACAGATTTTACAAAGGCACGTCAAAACCATTGAAGCAACTCAGCTTCCTCATGCTACTGAAATCACGGCAGGATGCACCTAAAACCTTAAATCCAGAAGCTGAAACTCACGGAAAAACTATCGGGTTCCACTGTTCGAAGAAAATAGCAACTTCGCGATCCTCTCCAAAGTCGTTCCACAGCTTCAAATGGGTAACAATAGGAAGGGAAATTCACAAGGAATCCAGCGCCACCAAAATCCCTCAAAACAACGGCGGCAATCGACGGAAAAGAGTTACGGTGAACAGTAGCTAAAACGACGGTTTGAAGATGGAGATAAGAAATATCGGATTCGAAATAATTCTAAGTATCGATCAAACACTCATATATATCTCTCCCCAAATCCAACAGCTGCTGTTCACAAAATCATCAGAAATCGAAACAGTAGGAATCTTACAACAGAAACCAGCTTTTCCTCTCAAAGAAACCAGCAGCAACCATCAGGCGTTGCATTCACAAAGGAACAGCAAAACGACGCCACATCAACTAATCAAAACGACGCCGCATCGCTCCAACAGCTGACGACAGATTCCTTTCGAAACAACCAGAAGCTGGTCGCGCTAAACAACTCAAACGACGACGTATGGGACACGTCACCTTTGCTGCCAATAGCTGGTCACTTGATTGAATCACATCCCTCACAGCAGTCAACACCGAAAGGTTGACCAACACGTGTCGCGTTCTCGTTAATCCTCGCACCCGCGCACTTGCTGCCAGCAGATACCTCTTCAAGCGCTACTATTGAATAGCGAAACGACGACGCATCACTCACTCTCTATAGTAGAAGTCTGAAATGCGCTACTACTGATTTCACAAAACGACAGCGTTTTACTTCTAAACGCCAGGGAATCAGATTTCACCAGAAATTCGAAATTCTAAAATCTGAAAATTCTAAATTCGAATTTCTCAATCCTCACACTCAGTTCAGAGCTATTTGGAGAATACTTTGCAGGACGCAGAGTTAGTCTATTCGATGTTTACCTATTTTGGGTATTAAAGTCAATCAAGCTCTGAAACTTTAGAAAGACCTTTAAATAGCATTAATGGAGCATTTAGTGCCTTGATACGATGAAGATATGCAAACAAGGTTTGTGTCTACTGGCTAATAATGACCGTTGAAGATGGGAGAGTATAAATATCTGAAGATTACAAATGAAGAAGCTCTCTGACTCTCAATCTCTCTCTCACTCTCGACAATTTGAAAAAGATCTCTGCCATTAACAAGTTCTCTTGCACTCTGAGATTTTCACATCGCAAAATATTTTGAGTCTTAGCCTTCATTATCTCGAAGAACACTCTAGTTCAGCTCTTTCATAGATATAACCTTCGAGATATCTTCTTTTTTTCCTTAGTAAACTGTTCTTGTTGTTCAAAGAACCAGAATATTTACAGAACTCAATTGTTTCGTGTCAATTGTAAAATCAGATTTGAGTCTGTAACGAACTTGCTGTGTGAAGCAGCTCGAAAAAATATTCTGTTTGTTTTCAGCAGTGTTATCTGCATACATTGTGATTGCTAGGAGTTCACGTTAAGTGAGGCTTGCGTGACCGGGTGTCTACAGAAGCTGTACACATCAAATTCTTCTAGTGGAATCTTCCTGAAAAAGGAATAAGGGGGAGACGTAGGATTTTTAGATCCGAACTTCCAGAAAACAAATTATTAACCCTATATTTTATTTATTGCGTCGTATCTACTGTTAACTGTTCACTGTTTAATCGGTTTCTTTCCGCACAATATTTGTTGACTGAGAAAACAGATCTGGACTGAGAGCTTTAGATTGGTCACTCAGATCTGAGTTAAGCGAGGCTTGTAAAACAGTTTTAAAGGTTTCGGAAAATAAAAACGAAGGAGTTCATTCAACCCCCCTTCTGAACTCCTAAGCTCATTTTAAACACTTTTTCAATTCCATTGACCCTATCAATTGATATCAGAGCCTGAGCCTCTCAGTTATTGAACAGTCTGATCTTTGAGCTTATATATTCAATATGTCTACTTCTCACAACAAAATTCCTATGTTTTCTAAGGAGGAGTATGACGACTGGAAGATCAGGATGCAAGCCCATTTAGCCGTGCAAGACGATGACATGTGGTTTGTCATTACAGACGGACCCATGAAGATAATGAAGGCTAATACGAAGATGACATTACAGCTGGTGCTCCACAGTGGATTGAGAAGACTATAATGGAGTATAGACCAGAAGACAAGAAAAAGGCGAACTTGGATAATGTGGCGAAGGATATTCTTTACAAGATGCTAGACAAGAATATGTTCAGTAAGATTAAGACCTACGCTACTGCCAAGGAGATTTGGGAGAAGTTGACACAGATTTGCAAAGGCAATGATGAGACTAAGGAGAACAAGCTAACTGTTGCCCAACAAAAGTACGAGTCCATCAAGCTGCGAGAAGGCGAAACAATGGCGGAATTCGATGAGAGATTCAGTGCTGTGGTGATAGAGCTGACAAGTCTAGGGAAAGAGTACAACAACAGAGAGTTGGCTCTCAAGGTGATGAGAGCACTTCCTAGAGAGTGGGACGTAAAGACAATGGCGATGAGAGAGTACAAGGATCTGAACTAGCTAGAACTTCATGATCTATTTTCCAATGTGAAAGCATACGAGTTCGAGCTGGAAACCAGATGTGAGGCTGGACTTTCAACCTCTCAACCAACAAAGGCTCTAGCTGAAACGACATCTGAACAGTGCTCACCGAGCAAGACTGCAGAGCAGATCAGCAATGACATCATGTCCCTCTTCGTTAAGAAGTTTTGGAAATTCATGGGAAGACCTCTTAACCCTGCTTTTAATTATAACAATTAAATCTGATAAAGTTACTACTGATCAAAACTGTTATAATTGTGGCAGATCTGGGCACTTCGCACAGATTGCAACAGGACCAAGAAAGAGGACAGATCTAAGAGAAATGAGAAGAGGTCCACATAACGATCCAAAGAAAGATCCATAGAAAGAAGAAGGACCAGATATGAGAAGAATCCCAACCGGAAGAACGATCGTAAAGTGCTTGTTGCAGAGGAGAGCAACAAGAACCGGGTAGACTCAGATTCTGACTCAACATCAAGCAGCTCCTCATCCAGTGAAAGTGATCAAGATGATGTCCACTGCTTGATGGCCAACCAATCTACGGATGATGAGGTATTGGATTTCTCCAATATTGAATTTACACGTGAGGACCTTATCAACGCACTTAATGAAATGGTCCATGAGTACCGTAAGTTATCTCAGACATTCTAGGAGATCAAAGATTAAAACGTATGTTTGAAAAATAGCTCAGTTGAATCAAGCACTGCTCAGCTTGAGGATACTGACAGTTTACAAACAGAGTTAAGTAAGCTAAAATCGAGAATGATCTTTTGAGAACCAAGTCCTGTGAGCTCTCATCTGAGAATGAGTGATTAAGTCAAGTGATGAGCTCCTGGACTAAGTCTTCTGTTTCCTTGGGAAAGATGCACGAGACCAAAAGCCTTTGAATGACAAATCTGGCTTAGGTTTCAGTGTTGGTGAAAGCAGTTCTGGGGAAACTAGTACTCAGTCAGATCTGGCCTATGACAAGTTCGAGAAGATGAATTTTGTCAAAGCCAGTGTGATACACGATGCATGTGAGTCGGTGAAGTACGATGATCAGATCTCACCAAAGCTAAACCATAAGGGAAAACAAGGTATTGGTTATACCAAGCCTGAGAACTGCAAGCCTAGTTGGCTAAAGAACAGACTTGAGAATGATAAAGCAAAAGTTGGATCTAAGTCGTCTGTTCCGAACCAGAAAAGTCGTGGTTCGATGAAGGCCAAATCTGTGGTAAAGGTTTAGCCCAAACGAGATCTGAATGGTCAAAGTGTGAAACCAAAGCTCAACAGATCACGTAATGTTTCTGCACGAACCCTAGTGGATATCCATACTGGGAAGACTATCAAGGTAATTCAAGTATGGGTCCCGAAAGGGGTAATCCTATATGGACCCAAGTAAAATTGGGTACCAAAAGTTTATTTTCATGATTGCAGGACAACAGGTACAAAGCTTCAGAAGAATCTATCATTTGGTATCTGGACAGTGGCTGTGCAAGGCACATGACTTGAAATCTAAAGATGCTGTCAGATGTGATGCAACACAAAGGAGCCAAAATTATTTTTGGTGATAACTCATACGGTAACACTGTGGGTAAGGGTAAGCTTACCCATGGTAACATTTCCATTAATGATATCTTAGTTGTTGAAAATTTGTGCTATAATCTGATTAGTATAAGTCAGCTATGTGACAGTGGTTACACATTTAACTTTCAAAAGCACACATGCAAAGTTCAGAGTCCGGATGGTCTGACTTTATTGGTAGGAAAAAGATCGGGGAATATCTACGTGGTCAATTTGTCAGAGTAGATGGGATTTGAACAGATGACTTGCCTAGCAGCTGAATCTTCCAAGAGCTGGCTGTGGCACCAGAGGATGAACCATCCGAACTTCAAAACTCTTGACAAACTGAGTAAGCTCGAATTGGTTTCTGGTATGCCCAAAATAAATTTTTCTAAGGACAATATTTGTGCAGCATGTCAATTGGGAAAACATTTTTGTTCAAATTTTAAAAAGAAAGACGGTATTCGTTCTTCCCGAAGCTTAGAGCTTTTACATATGGATCTTTTTGGTCCCATAACCGTAACGAGCTTAGGGGGAACAAATTACACCTTGGTTGTTGTTGATGATTTTACAAAATTTACATGGGTGTTATTTTAAAATCAAAAGACCATACCGTTGACTAGCTGATTAAGCTTTTAAAACGTTTGCAAAATGACAAATCTTGTACTGTCAACCGGATAAAATATGATAGAGGTACTGAGTTCTTAAATCATAAGCTATCCTCTTATCTGGAAGACATTGGAATTAAGCATGAGCTTTCAGCAGCTAGAACTCCTCAGCAGAATGGGCTGGCTAAGAAGAGAAACCGAACTTTAAAAGAAGCTGCTAGAACTATGATTGATTATTTTGTTATTTTTCAAAAATTCTGGGCAGAAGCAGTTAACACAGCCTGCTACACTCAAAACAAATCTATGATTAATAAGAACCATGTCGTTACCCCATATGAGATCTGGAGTGGGAAGAAACCTGATATATCATATTTCAGGGTTTTTTGGTGTAGATGTTTCATTCACAATAACGACAAGAAGCACCTAACACCTTTCGATGCTAAATCTAATGCAGGTATATTTCTTGGATACCCAGCTGTGAGCAAAGCCTACAGAGTGTTCAACAACCGGAGCCTGACTGTTGAAGAATCAGCTCACATATTATTCGACGAGACCAGCTTTCGTTCCAACTCAGCTGCAAGCCTGAATGATTTGTGCACACGTCTGGAATCAACCAGCTTAGAAGAATCAAGTGATGATGTGCCACAACAAAGATATTCAGCTGAGATACAACCAGCACTGGACACACCACAACGACAATGCCCAAGCAGATCTGACAGGTAACATTGAAGTCATTGATTTGACTAACGTTGACCCTGTACAGGAACAGATCTCAACCAGTGTGCCAGCTGCTGATGATGGAGCAACAAACATACAAGATAATGATTATCAATTGGTATCCAGACCAGCTCCTGATGCACGAGCAGATAATTCATCTCATCAATTGGCATCTGATCCAAATCTGGAACAACAATCACATCAATTAGTATCAGGAAATCCAGATGAAGCAATCCAGACAAGCAACCAAGCAGAACTGGGAGCTAATCCAATCGGATTTGATCTTCGGTGGAATATAAATAATCCACCCGAGCAGATCATAGGTAATGTACATTCTCCTATTCGCACACGAGGCCAGCTTATACATGAATATTTCAATTCAACATTCATTTCGCATATAGAACCAAAGCTGATAGAAGAAGCCTTAGAAGACCCAAGCTGGATAGATGCTTGCAAGAAGAACTTAGCCAATTTAAGGGAAATAATGTATGGCAATTAGTTCCTCGACCTACTAACCATTCAGGGATAGGAACTAAATTGGGTGTTTAGGAACAAGATGAATGAGTAGTTATTAGAAACAAGGCTAGACTTGTAGCTCAATGCTTTAGACAACTAGAAGGTATAGATTTTGATGAGACCTTCGCACCAGTAGCCAGATTAGAAGCAATCCGCATGTTTCTTGCATATTGTGCATATAAAGACTTCAAGGTCTTTAAAATGGATGTGAAGAGTGCCTTTCTTAATGGCATCTTAACTGAGGAAGTGTATGTTGCACAAACTCCTGGCTTCGTGAATCATACATATCCAGATCACGTCTACAAACTGGATAAAGCTCTATATGGGTTGAATCAAGCACCCAGAGCTTGGTATGACACACTATCTAAGTTATTGATTGAGCATGATTTTGTAATAGGCACTGTCGATAAGACTTTATTTAAATTTGTTAAGAATGATCATGTCCTGTTGGTAAAGATTTATGTCAATGATATTATCTTTGGGTCAACTAACCCCAAATTGTTCCAAAGGATTTCTAAGTTGATGCAGGACAAGTTCGAGATGAGCATGATGGGAGAGCTGACGTTCTTTCCGGGTTTATAAGTCAGACAACTTGAAAATGGGATTTTCATCAACCAAGCTAAATACACGAAAGAACTGCTGAAGAAATTTGGCATGGACAACTGTTCAGAAGCAGCTACCCGATGAGTGCTTCAATCAAATTGGACAAAGATGAAGCTGGAATATCCATAGAGGTATCTTTGTATCGCGGTATAATTGGCTGCTATACTTAAAAGCTAGCAGACCAGACATCCTTTTTGCTGTCTATATGTGTGCTAGATTCAAGGCTGAGCCAAAACAATCGCATTACATTGCTGTAAAACGGATTTTAAAATATTTAAAAAATCAACTTCCAATGTGGGTCTTTGGTATCCCAAAGACTCAAGTTTTCAACAAATTGGTTATAGTGATGCAGATTACGCAGGATGCAGGATTGATAGACGTAGCACAAGTGGGACTCAATTCTTGGGAGATCGATTGATTTCCTGGTTTAGTAGGAAGCAAACTTCAATTGCTACATCCACAGCTGAATTAGAGTATCTAGCGGCTGGAAGCTACTGTGCTTAGATCTTATGGATTCAACAGCAGCTTAAGGATTATGGCATTGATGCTTCTGAAGCTTCTATCTTCTGTGAAAATACCAGTGCGATAGCTATCACCCAGAACCCTGTGCTGCATTCGAGAACAAATCACATAGATATTCGGCATCATGTCATAAGAGATCACATGCTCAAGAAGGACGTCCGGCTGGAATATGTGCCTACAGATCAGCAAGTTGCTGATATCTTCACGAAAACCCTACGCTAAGTTTTCATATTTTCGAAACATTCTTGGTCTCTTAGAATTGCCTTAATCTATGATTGTGCTAACAAATTTGCAGGTTGAACAGCTTTAGTTTATTTCAGATCTGGGTCTTCTATCCAGGGGAACTAGGAGCACTTCAGATTTGGTAAACTATTGAGTTGGGAGAACCTCAACTTTAGGGGGAACAACAGATCTGAATTGATAAGTGCTGAGTCAGCTGAATGCAAGAGATCTGAATCTATTCAGATTTCGCGTATATATAGCCGATGCTTATAAGTGATCAGATCTGGTAGTACCCCAGCTGAAACATTAAACAGATCTAAGGTTGTGACGTAATGGTCAAATGGCGCTTGTTATTACTTTTTCACCATTGTGGTTAAAATTCAAAATCGTTTCAAATCTTTCAAAATCTGATCGTGCCATCGGATGATTGACACGTGTGTTGTCATCACGCGAACGTCACATCCACATTCTCTCTCTTTCATCTTTTTGAATTCACTTACCTTTTTATATGTCTGTTCATATTCATTTACAGTTTACCTTGCAATTTATTGCTATCTTGCTTTCTAGTGTTTTTATTGCAAATCTTCTCGGTGCTTTCCTTCGTTCAATCGACCTACAGAAATGGAATCCTCACTTATCAACAACGCTATCCAAAATCTACTTCGACTTTGTATTCAGGATGGTAGATGCAAGAATGGTACAGATGTTCAAATCCCTAGAGTCATCTGGACTCATTGGGTTCTTGGGATGCTCCTCTCCATCTACGAAGCTGCTTTGGTGGACTTCTTTCAGAACGCTTCAGTAAGGGACGACAAGGTTGTCAGTGCCATTCAGGGCAAATCTGTTGAGATTTCTGAGGAGATATTTGCTGGAACTTTTGAGCTACCAACAGAGGGTTTGACAGATATGCATGAAGTGCCGAAGGATTTGGTGTTTAATGCAAGGAGTGCATTTTCTATGGGTGGTGAACAACTTAAGACCTCCTGCAAGAAAAAGGAGATGAAGTTTGAGTTCCGATTTCTCAACGATATTTTGGCGAAGCCTGTGATAGTCAAGGCAGGATCTTTTGATGCCGTTACCCATGAGAGGTTTCTGATGATGTCTACGATCCATGGTGGAGTTAAGGTCACTTGGGGCAGACTGTTGTTCAACATCTTTAAGGACTTGGTCACTCCTGCTTCGAAGCAAGCCCGAGGGTTTGCGATGCAGATCTGTATTCTTTTGAAGGGAGCACCAGACCTAAAATTGGGTGAGTCGAAGGACTTCTCGCCTCTCAAGATTCTTACTGCCAAGACAGTTGGCACGTACATTGTCAAGAACAAGAACATAACTGTTGAGGAGGTGGTGGATGAGCCAGTGGTGAAGAAGCTGCAGCAAAGAGGAGACCTGCTCCTGCTGTTGCTGAGTCGACTGCTAAGAAGAAGAGGAAAACTATGGGGAGAGCAGCTCTCACAGAAAAGAACTTGGCCATTGTTACTGTGGCTCAATATGTTGAACCCATCTCTGTGATTCCAGCTGCAACTCCTAAAGTTCAACGTCGCCGCGCACCGAAGAGGAAATTGGTGTTGACAAATGGTTCTGATGATGAAATTGTTGATAATATTATCCAACAGTTGATTGCAGAGACAGCTCAGATTGAGACAGGAGAACCAGATCTGGTAGAACCAGTGGTTACGGAGATTGCTGACACAGATCCTGTTGAGACGGAGAGCAGGATAGATGTTTCATCTATCACTAATTATGATGAAGACAACAGTCTCAAGGTGTTATCCAATGAAGAAGGACATCTGGTTGAGACGGAGACGGAGAAGGAGACGGAGAAGGAAAAGAATAAGGAGAAGGGTTTTGCGAAGATGATTGACTCTACAGACACAGAGCCCTTGAGCAAGGTTCAGTCGCTTACAGAGAAATCTACGTATGAAGAGTCGATGTCCATTGATGATCTTTTGGCATAGATTCCGGAGGAGATGATGTTGCCATCTACCATGGCTGCAGAGCCTACCAAGATCAGATTTGGACTTGGTATTCAGATCAAAGGAGTCAAGGAAGGAGACTGGTACAAGGCCAGTCTTCCTCAGATTGATGTTGTAGATAAGGGGAAGGCGCCCCTTGTCAAGAAAGATGAAATAAAAGGGCATCCGGCCCGGGAGATGTTTAGTTTGATTTGCACAGACATTGAGTTCCTTGTACAGATTAGGGAGAAAGTTATAGAGGAGATCAGTTCATTCTTTTATTCGTTCAGTGTGAGGTATGAGATTCGGTAATTAGTGATTAATCAGATTTGGTTAAGGATTAGTCACGGGAGTAGTGATTCACGAATTTCAGATTTGAGAATTTTTGGACAAATCTGGTTGGGGATTTTTCAGAATTGACGAAGAGCTGTTCAAATTTGAGTCTCTAGTTGCTATCGGGATCGTGATTCTAGTAAGAATTCAATTTTAAGACTATCTGTGGAAGAAGATAAGCTTTTAGAATTTTTGCACGGGAATTAGCGAGAATCATATTCGAGGTACTCTGGAGTCTCAGAGCTGAGGGAACTGATGTGAGTAGTCAGATGTGGCACGGGAAGCAATGCAACGTTGTTTCGCGTTATCAGATGTGAAGCTAGCGAGAGGAATCTGTGAGCAGATGCGAGAGTCAACGAGGAGAGGACACGTGTTAGTCAAAGTTTCTGAGTTGACTGGTGTTGTTAGAGCTATTCAGATCCGAGTGAGTGTGAGCAGATATGAGCGATGGGATCTGTTTTAGCTGTGAGCCAGTGCGAGGCAGTTTTGACTAGTTAGCGCGCGCAGCGTTAGCACACTCAGATTTGAGTTAGCGTTGGATCCAGATTTGAGGATTTTTGCCTTAGCGATAGGATCTGTTGCTGGGATAAGAATATGTCGGTGTTTAATTTCACTGTAGACTTTGACTCGAGGATTTAAATACAAGTGTTGATTAACACTTAGAGTATTTTGATCCCGATATTTCTTATCGTCGTCCCAGTGAAACCCTCGATAGTTACTATTCATTCGAACCCTTCTCCATTAGATTCCCATCGATTTCCACCGTTGTTCGGAGCAAGAATGGTGGCTCTGAGCTCGTCTTGCTTAGTTCTTTCGATTGATACCAGTCTGGAGTTATAGATCGATGCGTAGGAGGATCGCAAAGGATTTACAGTGTTCAAATATTTTCGCGACAGTTGACCCGAGAGTTCTTTAGTTCGTTTGAGCTTCTGGGTAAGTGATTTGTTACCGTTTCTAGCTTAATTCTAGTTGTTAGAGCCTGCGTTGAGTGGTAGAACAAGATTTTAGTTCTTGACCGTAGGTAGTGAGTTTTAGGAGTTTGGATTTGAGCTAAGTTATGAGATGTCTTGAAAAATTTGAGCTCCCAGGCAGTTCATGCTGTGGTTTCCGAGACCAGCGAGGAAGAAAATTTGAGAAGGCTGAGGTTTCCGTGCCTTGGTGAGATCTGTTGAGGTACGAATTGAGCTTCTGTTAACAACTTTGGGCATAAGCGTGTAGTATTTTGAGGCATGGACTGTATTCTGTGAATTTTGTGATTTACGTGAACATTTGGCTCACTGTATGATTTAATTATTCTGTTTATGTGAATTATGCATGCTTAAATCAGATTTGAATTTAGTGGCATTCATGCATACATCTTGAGCCTGAGATTTAATTGATTACCGATTGAGAGCCACATTGTGACAGGCCGATAGATGTGTCGTGCCTAAAAGGAACAATGCTATCATCGGAGTGGTGACCGACTGATTTGTCGTGTCTGAATACCACCGAGTTGATGGTTAATTGAGGGTCAGACCTGAATATCACGAACCGATGATTTCCACTGGCTGATTGGCTGTGCGTGGTATAGAGGCTCATCCGATTTGCCAGCTGACTCGTTTTGAGACCTGAAATTAATAAAATATTAATTGTTGGATTAATCGGTTTTTTTAAGGAATTCTGGGTGTTCAAATTTCTGTTTGAAGGTTTCGTTTGCATTTTCGGGTCAGATCTCACATTTAGAACAATTCTGGAAGTTTTCGTATTTTTGGGTTTTTGGAAGAGAAATCTGATTTTATGGTGAAAGATGATCGGTTTGGTGAAATCTGGTGTTTGATTTGGTGCGTAGCGCGTTTTGTAGCGTGAGGAAACCAAACGCCGTCGTTTCGTGAGGTCTGGATGTCCCGTAGTTAGGTGAGATCTGTTGCGCTTGTATATAGAGGTATGCGCAGCGCATTTTGTATCGTAGAAGCTTGTACGTCGTCGTTTAGGAGGAATATGTTAGCGCGTTTTTTGTTCAGACCTTAGCAGCGTGTTTTTGTGTTGAGTGTAAAACGATGTCGTGTTGATAAGTTGTTACGGTGCCGTTTTGGTGAACGCTTGCGGGAGAGATCTGTGGCCTGAGATTTGTGTTTAGCGGTTGATCGATCAGATTTCTCCAGCATTCAGCGCTTTTGGTTTTCAGAATTCTCCGAGGTTTTGAGCGACGTCGTTTTGGAGTTTTGGGCGCTGTTTAGCGCAAACGAGCGTTTGTTGTGAAATCTGGTTCTGTCGGTGATTATTTAAACAGATTTCTCGCGTGTTTATAAGAAGCAGGGAATGGTCTTCGTTCCATTAATCAGACTCCATACTTAGCGAAAATTCCCCCGACTTTTATCCTCTGTTCGTGAACCCTAGAACACTGTTCACCGTGAGTTTCTCCGGCGAATTCCCGTCGCTTCCGGCCACCATTTTGGACGTTTGAGATAGCGTTGGACTCCTCTCGAGAAGCTCTTTCATTCTATACCACTTTTGGAGGCTGTGATTGGATGGTTGAGGAACACGAAGTTGCTGCCCGTTCGTGCGTTGTGTAGTTAAGGTAGAACTTCGTTTTTATACGATGAGATCTTGTTCCTAGCCTTGAATTAATCTTCATGTTAAGTTGTATTGGTAGGATTTGTCGCTGGTTTGAGTGTATAACTCCCAGCTGTGACTTTTTATGAATTGCCGTGACTTACCTTTAGTTCCTAAGATCTGTACATCGTGTATTTCAGCAGGTTTCAACCAGTTCTATCGAGACTTTAATTGTGGTAATCGTTGCACAGAAATTGGAAGGTACGGGTTGAGCTTGTAAATTCAGCGTGTATATGGCTTGGATAAATTGTAGTTGCTGGTTGGTTGTGGCTGCTGTGTGTAGTTGCCTTGTTAGGTTGCTGTTTTATGAGATGGCTGTGAATTATTGTCGTGTATAATTGCTGTTGTGCATATGATTTAAGCTTGTTGATTGTCCAGCATGTTGCATACACGCATGCCATTTGTTTCCAACTATTGCAGCCATTGTTTCTTTGTTGTTGCTCTGTTTTTCTTACCAGCATGCGAGGGCGAGCGGCGATACCGTACTCTCACCTTCCTACTGGGTTCGGTTAGCCCCTATGCGCCGAGTGGCTAACTACCACAGTTCATAGGTTGGGCAACGGCAGGTTGAGCTGTTTGTTGCATCTGGTATTGGGTGTAGTGTCAAGGCGAGTGGCTCATTACCACACTTTGAACACAAACCAGTGGCCACCTTACCGTTTGTTGCAGATTCTGTGGAGCTATGTTTGAGTTCCTTGGCTCCCTTTGCGGTTGTAACCTTCAGCTGTCGTTCAGTGTCTCTTGCATAGCATCTGCATTTTATTCATGCTGTTTGCTGCTGTTTTATAGTTGCTCTCCGTACTGGGTTTGACCCCATGTCCCTCTAGGGCTTGGTTTGTTTTCCTTGCCTGTTTTGTTGTTCAGGTTATTCAGCTGGTCGTGGAGCTAACCCAGCTAGAGGTGCCTCAGGAGGTGGTTAGAGTATCCCAGTAGCTTATAGCATATATTTATGTATCAGTACTGTTAGCCAGGGGATGCCCTGTGCTTTTGTTGTACCTTGTTGTACTCAGTTGTTTTATGTATCAGTACTGTTAGCCAGGGGATGCCCTGTGCTTTTGTTGTACCTTGTTGTACTCAGTTGTGGTTGTTACCAGTTACTCGATACATGTTTATGTTGTACTGTTTGTCGTGGGCTTGTAGCCTTTGTTGGTTTTATTGTAAACTGGGATTACTTTGAGTATTGTTCTATTTTGAATTATATCGTTTTAAACCATCAGGCCAAAAGCAAAAATTTTACCCGCTTTTTAGTAGCTTCCGCTTGTGTTCGTGTGGTTTTACTCTGTTGTGACCACGAGGCCTGACATTTTTGGTATCAGAGCTTAAGCTGGGATAAGCTCGATTTCTTTGATCACACTTGAGTCTAGGCACAGTGTCGTGTGTTGCATGTGCTTGACTATGTGATTATGTGCTGCATATTGTTGTGATATCTATGCTGTATCTGTTCTCTGTTGCCTTATCTTCGTAGATGCCGCCTAGACGTAGAGCTAGAGGTAGGGGGCAGTTTCAGGAGTCAGAAGGGCAGAATGAGGATCGACATAGTGCTCCTACTCGTACTCGTAGTAGCCGTGAGGAGGAGGAGGAGGTTGAGGTTTTGCCGACCCCTGTGGAGAGGATGGATGTCGTGATAGCAAGGTTTCGGAGGATGAACCCTCAGGTCTTTAATGGCGATGAGTCGAGCGACGATGCAGATTCGTGGCTTCTGAACATCACTTGTCTATTCGATCGTGTCCAGTATGACGACGAGCTTCGTTTGAGTTTGGTGACCCTCCAGCTTAGGAAGGGTGCAGAGCGCTGGTGGCGAGGTGCTTCTAGTACTTTGTTGGAGACTGGTGTTGGGATTACTTGGGACAGCTTTTGCGAGACTTTTAGGCAGGAGTATGTTCTTGAGTCTTACGTGAACGCCCGTGAGCGGGAGTTTGATCATTTGGAGCAGGGCTCGACGTCTGTTCGGGAGTATGCTAGGAAGTTTTCTTCTCTGTTGGCGTACGTTCCTCATGTTTCTGGCCGGGAGACGGCCAAGAGGACCAGATTCTTAGAGGGTTTGAACAAAGAGCTGTATCAGATGGTGCTGACAAGCAAACCCAAGACTTATGCTGAAGCAGTGGATAGTGCTATCGATATTGAGGAGGGTTTGAGGAGTCGTCGTGCTCGTAGGCAGCAGGTGGCGCAGGGTGGTCGTCCTGCTAGTCAGGGAGCGCAGTCATCTCAGGCTTCGCAGTCAGCCCATCAGCCCCCGCAGCAGCAGCAGCAGCAGGTGGCACAGCAGACTGGCCATCAGAGTTCCGACCCCACGGCCAACAATTCAATAAGAAGTCTGTTCGGGCTCTTCTGGTTCAGGTAGCTCGAGTAGCAGTGGTTCTTGGGCTGAGTTCTGTGGTTAGTGTGGCGAGAAGCATCCATATACCCAGTGTGTCGGTGTGCAGGGCTCTTGCAATATTTGTGGTCAGTATGGACATTTCGCTAGGGTGTGTCCGTCAGCTGGATCGCAGCAAGCCGCAGCCCCGCCTCAGGGTCGAGGAGGACAGTCTAGGGGTCGTTTCCCTCAGTTTCAGCAGCCCCGGTTGGGTGAGACTCAGTTTAGGCCGTTCCAACAGCCTGGTCCATCACGATTCGGACAGTCGTCTCAGCCATTCTTTTCTGGACCTCAGCATGCTCAGGCCAACGTCATTACGAGGGAGCAGGCAGAGGAGATGCCGAGCAGGGTTATCGCAGGTACATGTCTTGTTTTAGATTTTCCTGCACGTGTGTTGTTTGAGACCTGTGCATCGCATTCTTTCATCTCTGATTCTTTTGTCATTTGGTCTGCATACCATTCCTTTGCGCGATGCTGTTTCTGTTTCTACCCCTGGCGGTGTGAGCCTGTTCTCCCAGGAGGTTTTGTTAGATGGCGTTTTGAGATTTGGTGAGCATGTGTTGGTAGAAAATTTGATCCGTTTGATGTTGTGGGATTTCTATTGCATAGTTGGGATGGACGTATTGTCCAACTATAGGGCCTTCGTGGATTGTTTCCATGGGATCATGCGTTTTAGGCCTTTGTCTGGCAAGAAGTGGGACTTCTATGGCCAGGATTCCCGATTGAAGATTTCGTTAGTCTCAGCGATGGAGATGTTCAGCTTGTTGTCCTTAGGGAATGCTGGTTTCATGATCTGCGTTTTAGGCCTTTGTCTGGCAAGAAGTGGGACTTCTATGGCCAGGATTCCCGATTGAAGATTTCGTTAGTCTCAGCGATGGAGATGTTCAGCTTGTTGTCCTTAGGGAATGCTGGTTTCATGATCTACGCTTTGGATGCGTCTTCTTCTTCGCATGTGCAGCTCAGCGACATCCCGTGGTGAGTCAATTTCCTGATGTATTTCCGGAGGAGATTCCTGGTTTTCCTCCGAGGAGGGAGATTGACTTCAGCATTGAGCTGGTGCTTGGCACAGCTCCGATTTCTCGTGCGCCGTATAGTTTGGCGTCTGTGGAGTTGAGATAACTCAAGGTGCAGTTGGACGATTTGCTGGAGAAAGGTTTCATCAGACCTAGCATGTCGCCGTGGGGAGCGCCCATTTTATTTGTGAAGAAGAAGGATTGATCAATGCAGATGTGCATTGATTTCCGCCAGCTGAACAAATCCACTGTTAAGAACAAGTACCCTTTACCCAGGATCGATGATCTGTTTGATCAGCTGCAAGGTTCTACGGTGTATTCAAAGATTGACTTGCGATTGGGGTACCATCAGCTGAGAGTAAGAGATCAAGATGTCGTGAAGACTGCTTTTCGTACGAGGTACGGGCACTTCGAGTTCCTGGTTATGCCGTTTGGGCTGACCAATGCTCCCGAAGTCTTTATGGATTTGATGAACCGAGTTTTCTGAGAATTTATTGACCAGTTCGTGATCGTGTTCATCGACGACATCTTGGTATATTCGAAGACTCCTTTGGAGCATAAGGAGCACTTAAGAATTGTCCTTCAGACATTGAGAGACCAGCAGCTATATGCTAAATTCTCCAAGTGCGAGTTTTGGCTGGATCGTGTCGTTTTCTTGGGTCATGTTATTTCAGCCGAGGGGATTTCTATGGATCCCAGTAAGGTTGATGCTATTCTGAACTGGGAGCGTCCCAGGAACGTGTCGGAGATTCGCAGTTTCTTGGGTCTGGCAGGCTATTACCGTCGTTTCATTGAAGGATTTTCTAGCATAGCAAATCCGATGACTCAACTAACTCAGAAGGACAAGCGGTTTTTGTGGACTGATCAATGCGAGAATGCTTTTCAATTGCTCAAAGAGAAGTTGACTACTGTACCAGTGTTGGCTCTGCCGTCCGGATCAGGTGGTTCCGTCGTTTGTTCTGATGCTTCGCTCAATGGGCTGCGATGTGTCTTGATGCAGAATGGTCGAGTCATTGTGTATGCCTCGCGGCAGCTGAAACAGCATGAGACTCGTTATCCAGTCCATGACTTGGAGCTAGCAGCGGTGGTTTTTGCGTTGAAAATCTGGCGTCATTACCTGTATGGCGAGCAATTTTTGGTGTACTCGGACCACAAGAGTTTACAGTATCTGTTTTCGCAGCCTGACTTAAATATGAGACAACATAGGTGGATGGAGCTGCTGAAGGACTTTGATTGCGAGATCAAGTATCAGCCTGGGAAGTCGAACGTAGTGGCCGATTCTTTGAGCAGGAAGGCTGGTGAGATGCTTGCTTTGCTGTATATTTCTAAGGATCAAGAGCATCTTAATACTACTGGTTGGAGATTCTACCCGATTGAGGATTGTGTTGTGGTTTCTTCTTTTCAAGTGGAGCCACAGATTGTTTCGACTATTCGAGCAGCTCAAAGGACTGATCCTTCCATCCACGAGTTGAAGTTGAAGGTCAGGGCTCGAGAACTTGAGGATTATTCTGTTTCCTCTGATGGTTGCTTGATGTTTCGTGGCAGTCTGGTTGTGCCTAACCTCATTGATTTGAAGGAGGAGATCCTTCGGGAAGCGCACTCCAGTAGACACAGTGTTCATCCTGGTGCATGGAAGATGTACCATACGTTGAAGCCGCACTTTTGGTGGGATGGCCTGAAGAACGACGTTGCTGGTTTTGTCGCTCGTTGCTTGAACTGTCAAATGGTTAAGGCCGAAAGGATGAGACCTGGTGGTCTGTAGCAGAGTTTGGAAGTGCCCCAATGGAATTGGGAGCACATGGCTATGGATTTCGTGACACATCTGCCTCGTACCAGCCGAGGATGCGATGCTATTTGGGTGGTTATAGACCGATTTTCGAAGTTTGCACATTTTATTCCCTACGTTATGACCTTTTCTCTGAAGAAAATGGCGAAACTGTACGTGGAATTTGAGGTAAGACTGCTCGGCGTGCGTGTTTTGATCGTCTCAGACCGAGATCCAAGGTTTACTTCCAGGTTTTGGAAGAGTTTGCAAGCAGCTTTGGGTACCAGATTGGCTATGAGTACAGCATATCATCCCCAAACAGATGACCAATCTGAGAGAACTATCCAGACGTTGGAGGATATGTTACGAGTTGTTGTGATGTATTTTGGTGGTAGCTGGCAAGACTCGTTGTCTTTAGTGGAATTTTCCTATAATAACAGCTATCAGGTGACGATTGGAATGGCGCCTTTTGAGGCATTGTATGGCAGAAAGTGAGATCGCCGGTATGTTGGGAAGAAGTGGGGGAGAAGCAGCTATCTGCCCCAGATTTTGTGCAGAAAATGAAGGATCATGTGGATCTAATTCGACAGCGGATGAAATCTGCCCAGGATCGTCAAGCCAGTTATGCGAATAAGAGGCGTTGACCTCTAGAGTTTCAGGTTGGTGATCAGGTGTTCCTTAAAGTTTCTCCGTTTCGCAGTGTTATGCGCTTTGGACACAAGGGAAAGTTAGCCCCTCGTTACGTCGGACCGTATGAAATTTGTTGAGAGGATTGGCCCTTTAGCGTATCGGTTGTTGTTGCCACCGGAATTATCTTCTCTACATGATGTCTTTCATGTTTCCATGTTGAGGAAGTATGAGCCAGATCCGTCTCATGTGCTGAGAACTGACGAGGTTGAGCTAGATCAGACGTTGAACTATCAGGAATATCCCTTGCAGATCCTCGACAGAAAAAAGAAACAGTTGAGGAACAAAACCATTATGTTGGTGATGGTGCAATGGAGCAAACATGGTAGGGAAGAAGCTACTTGGGAGCTGGAAGAAAAGATGCAGCGTGAGTGGCCGCATCTGGTTGAGTAGATGGTGTAGTAGATTTCGGTTTCTGGTTGTATTTTCCCTAGTTGTTGTTAATTGTTTGATCAATTATCTTGAACTCTTGTCCATGTGTTAGGCGAATTTCTGTGTTGTATTTCAGAATTGTTGTGTGATTTCGAGGATGAAATCCTTTTTAGTGGGGGAGAAATGTGAGACCTGAAATTAATAAAAGATTAATTGTTGGATAAATCGGTTTTTTTTAAGGAATTCTGGGTGTTCAGATTTCTGTTTGAAGGTTTCGTTTGCATTTTCGGGTCATATTTCACATTTAGAACAATTATGGAAGTTTTTAAATTTTTGGGTTTTTGGAAGAGAAATCTGATTTTGTGGTGAAAGCTGATCGGTTTGGTGAAATCTGGTGTTTGATTTGGTGCGTAGCGCGTTTTGTAGCGTGAGGAAACCAAACGCCGTCGTTTCGTGAGGTCTGGATGTCCCGTAGTTAGGCGAGATCTGTTGCGCATGTATATAGAGGTCTGCGTAGCGCATTTTGTATCGTAGAAGCTTGTACGTCGTCGATTAGGAGGAATCTGTTAGCGCGTTTGTTGTTCAGACCTTAGCAGCGTGTTTTTGTGTTGAGTGTAAAACGATGTCGTGTTGATAAGTTGTTACGGCGCCGTTTTGGTGAACGCTTGCGGGAGAGATCTGTGGCCTGAGATTTGTGTTTAGCGGTTGATCGATCAGATTTCTCCAGCATTCAGCGCTTTTGGTTTTCAGACTTCTCCGAGGTTTTGAGCGACGTCGTTTTGGAGTTTTGGGCGCTGTTTAGCGCAAACGAGAGTTTGTTGTGGAATCTGGTTCTGTTGGTGATTATTTAAGCAGATTTCTCGCGTGTTTATAAGAAGCAGAGCTTGGTCTTAGTTCCATTAATCAGACTCCATACTTAGCGAAAATTCCCCCGACTTTTATCCTCTGTTCGTGAACCCTAGAAAACTATTCACCGTGAGTTTCTCCGACAAATTCCCGTCGCTTCCGGCCACCATTTTGGACTTTCGAGGTAGCGTTGGACTCCTCTCGAGAAGCTCTTTCATTCTATACCACTTTTGGAGGCTGTGATTGGCTGGTTGAGGAACGCGAAGTTGTTGCCCGTTCGTGCGTTGTGTAGTTAAGGTAGAACTTCGTTTTTATACGATGAGATCTTGTTCCTAGCGTTGAATTAAGCTTCCTGTTAAGTTGTATTGGTAGGATTGGTTGCTGGTTTGAGTGTATAACTCCCAGCCGTGACTTTTTGTGAATTGCCGTGACTTACCTTTAGTTCCTAAGATCTGTACACCGTGTATTTCAGCAGGTTTCAACCAGTTCTCTCGGGATTTTAATTGTGGTAATCGTTTCATAGAAATTGGAACGTACGGGTTGAGCTTGTAAATGCAGCGTTTGTATGGATTGGATAAATTGTAGTTGCTGGTTGGATGTGGCTGCCGTGTGTAGTTGCCTTGTGAGGTTGCTGTTTTATGAGATGGCTGTGAATTATTGTCGTGTATAATTGCTGTTGTGCATATGATTTATGCTTGTTGATTGTCCAGCATGTTGCATACATGCATGCCATTTTATCCAGCTATTGCAGCCATTGTTTCGTTGTTGTTGCTATGTTTTTCTTACTAGGATGCGAAGGCGAGCGGCGATTCCACACTCTCACCTCCCTGCTGGGTTCGGTTAGCCCCTATGCGCCGAGTGGCTAACTACCACAGTTCATAGGTTGGGCAACGACAGGTTGAGCTGTTTGTTGCATCTGTTATGGGGTGTAGTGTCAAGGCGAGTGGCTCATTACCACACTTTGAAGACACACCAGTGGCCACCATACCGTTTGTTGCATATTCTGTGGAGGTGTTTGAGTTCCTTGGCTCCCTTTGTGGTTGTAGCCTTCAGCTGTCGTTCAGTGTCTCATGCATAGCATCTGCATTTTATTCATGCTGTTTACTGCTATTTTATAGTTGCTCTCCGTACTGGGTTTGACCCCATGTCCCTCTGGGGCTTGGTTTGTTTTCCTTTCCTGTTTTGTTGTTCAGGTTATTCAGCTGGTCGTGGAGCTAACCCAGCTGGAAGTGCCTCAGGAGGTGGTTAGAGTATCCCAGTAGCTTATAGCATATATTTATGTGTCAGTACTGTTAGCCAGGGGATGCCCTGTGCTTTTGTTGTACCTTGTTGTACTCAGTTGTGGTTGTTACCAGTTACTCGATACATGTTTATGTTGTACTGTTTGTCGTGGGCTTGTAGCCTTTGTTGGTTTTATTGTAACTGGGATTACTTTGAGTATTGTTCTATTTTAAATTATATCGTTTTAAACCGTCAGGCCAAAAGCAAAAATTTTACCCGTTTTTTAGTAGCTTCCGCTTGTATTCTTGTGGTTTTACTCTTTTGTGAGCACGAGGCCTGAAACTCGTTGGCCTAGATGACCGATTCTTTGACAGCCCTCATGCATTTCATGTTATACTGCATGTTTATGATTTGCTGTTGTCTTAGTGCTCTTCGTACTGAGGTTTGACCTCATATTTATTTTTCCTGCTATTGTGTTCTTTGGGTCCGTGTTACCCAATGAAGGAGTCGCAGGTAATCTGGATGGGTAGAGTAGAGCTTCAGCTAGTAGATCCCCGCTTGGTTGAGTCCCAGTGTATTTGTATTATGTATAGAACCAGGGGATGCCCTGAGTTTCTATGTATTTTGGGGATCTGTTATTTGAGTTTGTATGATTACCTGTTTGTTATTGGATTTTGTAAATCCTATTTTGAGTGTGAATATTTTGAATGAATGTTTTAATTTTTCAGGCTCAACATTAGAAAATTTTTAAGCCCTATTTTTATGCTTCCGCGATTATGTGATTAATTGTGCTGTAATCGTTGTTGTTTAGCACGGGGCCTGACATTTTTGGTATCAGAGCTTAAACTGGGATAAGCTCGTTTTCTTTCTATCACACTCGAGTCTAGGCACAGAGTTTAGATTTGATTTTGAATGACTCTGTGGTTAATGTGATTAGTTTACATGCCTCTGTGATTCTCTGCTGTTAGTCTTTACCCTGAGTGTCTTTTAGAGATGCCGCCGAGGAGAGGTAGAGGTAGGACTTCTAGACGTACCGCTGAGGAGTCTAGGGCCTCGGAGAGCGACGAGGATGTTTAGCAGGATGTACCTTTGGTCGTAGAGAGAGACAGGCAGAGGTGGAGGATGTGACGAGACAGATAGGTGATATGGAGCTAGTGTTGTCTAGGTTCCAGAGAACGAATCCCCCTACGTTAACTGGGGTCGAGGGTGGTCTTTCGACTGAAGGCTGGTTGGAGAACATGGAGGACTTGTTCGATACTTTGGAGTACACCACAGAGTGGAGATTGAAGTTGGCCGTTTTGCAGTTGAGGGAGCATGCTCAACGTTGGTGGAAGGGTACTTCCAGAGTGATGAGAGAGACCGGAGTCTTGGTTTCTTGGGAGAGCTTCTGTGCAGCGTTCCGACAGGAGTATACCCCAGAGTCATACTTCAATAACCGAGAGAGGGAGTTTGACAACCTGAAGCAAGGGAATTTTAAGGTTGCTGAGTATTCCAGACAGTTTTCCTCACTTCTGGCGTATGTTCCTCATGTTGCTAGCCAGGAGACTAAGAGGAACAAGTTTATTAAGGAATTGAGGCCAGAGTTGTTTCAGTTGGTGTTGGCTGGAGCCCCATCGACGTATGCTGAGACGGTGGATCGAGCAGTTGATATTGAGGAGAGTTTGTTGGATGCACCGATGCAGGTTCCGATTACAGTTTGACGAGGTTACTATCCCGTTCCTGAAGAGACGCATACTTCTCAATCTCCTCAGACTTCGCAGCAATCAAACCGTCAGAGGTTCAGGCCTCGTGGAAAGCAGTTTAATAGAAAGTCGAACTCTAGTTCCTCTGGTTCTGTGAGCTCTAGTGGCAGTGGTTCAGGAGGAGTGTCTTGTGGACAGTGCGGTGTTAAGCACATGACTTTGTAGTGCCGTGGAGTCAGGGGACTTGCCACAACTGTGGGCAGCCTGGACACTTTCTGAGAGTGTGTCCTTTGTTGAGGGGACAGTCTTCAGTTCTTCCGTAGCAAGGTTCAGCTGGTGGTTCTTCGTAGAGGCCAAAACCTCCTGCCCCGACCCAAAGATATGGATTCCAACCCCGTGAACCATATAGGTTTGGAGGAACTTCAAGACCTCAGTTTCCGGGACCGCATCAGGCCCAGGTGAATGCTTTGTCGAGGGAGCAGGCTGATGATATACCTAGTGGATTTATCGCAGGTACATGTTCTATCTTTGATTTTCCTGCGAGAGTTTTATTTGATACATGAGCATCACACTCCTTTGTTTCTGCTTGGTTTGTGCATGAGTGTGGGTTGAGAGTTACCCACTGTGTGATGTTGTATCTGTGTCTACTCCTGCTGGTGTGTGGTTGTTGTCCCGTGAGATTGTAGTGGACTGTGTGATTCAGTTTGATCAGAATGTGATAGTGGCGAATTTTGATCTCTTTGGAGATGAGAGACTTTGATTGCATCTTGGGAATGGATGTGTTGTCCAGCTATAAGGCTACTGTTGATAGTTTCCATGGTGTGGTGAGATTTCGCCTCGAGCCGGGAGAGAAGTGGGATTTCTACGATGCTGATTCGCGCTCGAAGATTCCACTGATGTCCGTCATGGAGATGTTTAGTCTGTTGTCGTTGGGTAACGTTGGATTCATGATCTATGCGCTCGATGTTTCCCAAGAGTCGCTTTTGGAGTTGAGCGATATCTCGATTGTCCGAGAGTTACCAGATGTGTTTCCAGATGAGATTCCTGGATTTCCTCCGAGACGAGAGATCGATTTAGTATAGAGTTGGTAGCTAGATACAACCTCGATTTCTAGATGTCACGCCCCGAGACCGAGACTCATGACATCGGCAATATTAAACAATTATGAAAATTGTAAAACATTAAGCCATCATAGCATAGCTCAAACCAGTCTATTAATAATCGAAATATGATCGTTTTTACATCTGAAAATAAAATTTGAATAACAGAATGCGGAAGCGAAAAAAAAATACATAATTAAACAGAAATCTGAATTTTCACCAGCCCCAAAATTGTTCTTGCTCTTCTTCTTCTACCTGCTCTTCATTCTTATCTGGGTGGAGAAGTAAGGGGTGAGTGTTTGGGGAAACACTCAGCAAGTGGGGGATACCATTCGAGCATACAAAATATACTTATACATATACTGAATAACAGATTTCAGAACAGAGCTTAGACAGAACAGAGCATAGCATAACAGATCAAAGCATAGCATAACAGAGCATAGCATAGCATAGCATAACAGATAGCATAGCCTGATAGATAGCACTGATGATTACTTCGTATCTATGGTTTACTGATCAGTCCCTAAGTTTTGCTCCTCTAAGGGATCGAGGCCTTTAGTTACGCCAAGTAACCAAGAAAGCCGAAATATTCCGTAAACCCATGTAACGACAGAATCGTGTCTATGGTTTACTGATCAGTCCCTAAGTTTTACTCCTCTAAGGGGTCGAGGCCATTAGTTACACGCAGTAACCCAGAAATCCGAAATATTTCGTAGACCCATATAACGAAAGCAAAAATCAGTGCAAGCGGAGTTTGAATGAGATAAACCAATCTGAACCAAAGGTGCTCGAACAGTAGACGAAGACTGAACTTTCGAAATGAATATATATATATTATAACCAACGAAATACATATTAGCAAAAGCCCACTTACCCTTTAAATTCTTCGGCCGAAAATCTGGTAGTACGAAATCTGGAAAATAGACTTCTGCTGACTTCGCACAATTGCTCGCAGGATTTCAACGAGAAATCTGGTAACACAACTTCTGAGCACGTCGCAATTTACGTAGGATCGTGGCTAAGGGGTTTGGCGAAACTGCTGCAGAACTTTGGCGTGAGAGTTTATTGCTGTGAATTTCGAAGCGGTGTGAGCAACTCTGTGGCAATCCTCTGGTATTTATAGGCGCAGAGGTGAGAAAGTCGAGCGTCCGCCATTAAAGCTCTTAATTCCCTGACATTACATCGACTGTTACGGCGCATGATTTCCGAGTCTTAATTGGCCCTTAATTCCCTTAATTCTACGGTTACGGCGTGAAATCTGCCTTGTACGCGTGAGATATCTCTTCGACTTTTCACGAGGAAGCTTTCTGTACAACAATCTTGCTTCGCGTCGAGGAATTCTAACTTTTTCGTGGAGAAGATGAAGTCTGCGTCGCTGCTGAATTTCGCGTTGCTGCTGAATTTCGCGTCGCTGCTGAATTTTGCGTTGCTGCTGAAAGTTCAACTGCTGAATTCTTCGTTGGTCAAAGCTGACTTCTTTTCAAACTCAACGACTGATCCTTAAGTCAAAACGTTGTCGTGTCAACTTATTCAAGAGACACCGTTTTGTTATCATTGAAAAGTACCTGCTGGTTATCTTTAAGTAATGTACCTGCTGGACTCTTGCAACAGCTGATTCGAGATACCTGTAGCTATCTACTGGTTTTTAATCATCGCACAAGTCATCTGCTGAATCTTTAGTGTGAAGACGAAACGCTGTCGTATCGACTTATTCAAACGACATCGTTTTGCTATCGCTAACTTCCAGTACCAACTGCTGGTTTGCGCTGTAGCTTCCTGCTGATTGCTGACGTTAATGCTGACGTCATCATTGTTTAGCTCTCCAGCTGGTCTTCTCGCACCAGCTGATCTTTATTCGTCTGCTGATCACGAATGGCCAACTGCTGAATTTGCGTAGTCACTACACAAAACGATGACGTATCATCCTTCCCGCTTCAGTAACTAATTCGACGCGCCACTGCTAGTTCCACGAAACGACGGCGTTTCATTCTCGCGCCATCCACTGCTGATCAGCTTTCACCAACAGGCGCTACTGCTGAATTTCGACCATCTGCTGATTTTCGACCAGCAGGCGAATTTTTTTTTTTTTTTTTTTTTTTGAAGCTGAATTGTCGGGTTTTCACATCCCTCCCTCCTTAAAAGAAGTTTCGTCCTCGAAACTTTGGTCGCCTTCATCGTCGAAAAGGTAGGGATATTGACTTCGCATCTTTTCTTCCACCTCCCAGGTGGCTTCTCTTTCGGTGTGGTTGGACCACTGGACCCTGACATAAGGGATCGTTCTTCGTCGGAGTACCTGGTCCTTTCTGTCCACGATTCTAATCGGGACTTCTTCATAATTCAGTCCTTGGGTCAGATTTCCTTCCACAAGGAGTGGCCCTTCATCAAGAACATGACTAGAGTCTG
>KV014917.1:33391-54554 GCA_001598015.1 Dorcoceras hygrometricum | reverse complement strand
CTACCTCGAAAGCCAAAGGTCTTCTTTTTAGATCTGCCCAGCTCTTCTGTCGATCCTGGGCTGCCTTCAGTCTCTCCTTGATAATGGCTACCTTTTTCACTGTCTCTTGAACGAGCTCAGGTCCTGTGATAGCCTTCTCTCCGACTTCATCCCAATATAGCGGCGATCGACATTTCCGTCCATAAAGGGCTTCATATGGTGCCATCCCTATGCTGCTGTGGTAACTATTGTTGTATGCAAACTATATTAGGGGTAGGTGTTCGCTCCAATTGCTACCGAAGTCCAATGTGCAAGTCCACAGCATGTCCTCTAGGGTCTGGATGGTCCTCTCAGTTTGACCATCTGTTTGCGGGTGATAAGCAGTACTGAGAGTAACCTTACTTCCCATGGCTTCTTGGAAGCTCTTCCAGAAACAAGATACGAACCTTGGGTACCTATCTGACAGGATGCTTGTTGGAACTCCGTGCAGCCTGACGATGTTGTCCATGTTCAACGAAGCTAGCTTGTCCAAGCCGTAGTTCATTCGGACAGGTAGAAAGTGCGCGGATTTTGTTAACCTATCCACGATTACCCATATTCCGTCGTGGCTTAGTCTTGTCTTCGGTAGACCAACTACGAAGTCCATGGATATGTTTTCCCACTTCCATTCTGGAATTTCCAGTTGTTGTAACAATACTCCAGGTCTTTGATGTTCTGCCTTGACTTGTTGGCATACATGGCACTTAGCAACAAAATCGGCAACGTCTCTTTTCATCCCATTCCACCAGAAGTGTTCTTTCAAATCTCTGTACATCTTTGTACTTCCCGGGTGGATTGAGAATTTGGACCTATGTGCTTCAGACATCACTTCCTGACGGAGGTTATCGACGTCGGGTACACATAGTCGTCCATTCATCCAAAGGATCCCATCTTGGTCCGTTCGGAAATCAGGCAATTCCCTTTCCTTGATCTGTTCTTTCAGCCTCATTAAACCAGGGTCTTGATCTTGTTTCAGCTTGATCAATTCTTTAAGGCACGGTTGGGCTGAGACTGAAGATAGTATCACCTTGTTCATATTCTTCCGGCTTAGCGCATCGGCCACCTTATTTGCTTTTACTGGGTGGTAGTTGATGTTAAGTCGTAGTCCTTTAACAGCTCGAGCCATCTCCTTTGCTTCAAATTCAATTCCTTCTGAGTGAAAATGTACTTGATACTTTGATGATCGGCGAATACTTCGCATTTTGCACCGTAAAGATAGTGTCGCCAAATCTTTAGGGCAAAAACCACCGCGGAAAGCTCTAAGTCGTGAGTTGGATAGTTGCGTTCATGCGTCTTCAGTTGCCTTGAGGCATATGCAATTACTCTGCCATCTTGCATGAGCACACACCCTAGTCCTTCCTTTGATGCATCGCTGTAGATGGTAATGTCTTTGTCTCCCATCGGTAGCGTCAGAACAGGGGCAGATGCAAGCTTCGTATTCAGAGTCTCGAAGCTTGTCTCACACTCTTCGTTCCAGTTGAACTTGAAGTTCTTCTGGGTGAGTTTAGTGAGTGGCAAGGCTATAGAAGAGAAGCCTTCTACAAACTTTCGGTAGTAGCCGGCCAACCCCAAGAAACTTCTAACCTCGGTCACCGTCTTAGGTGCAGGCCAGTCCATTATGGCTTCTACCTTCTTTGGATCTACTGATACGCCTGCTTCGGAGATTATATGGCCTAGGAATGACACACTCTTCAGCCAGAATTCGCACTTCTTGAATTTGGCGTACAGTTGTTTCTCTCGTAAGGTCTGGAGGATAATTCGGAGATGTTCCTGGTGGTCTTCTTCTCTTGATGAATATACTAGTATATCATCTATGAACACCACCACAAATTTGTCGAGGAATGGTCTGAATACACGGTTCATGAGGTCCATGAAGGCCGCTGGTGCATTGGTTAGACCAAATGGCATCACTGTGAATTCATAATGACCATACCTTGTCCTAAATGCAGTTTTAGGAACATCCTCAGCCCTGATCTTTAGCTGGTGATAGCCTGACCTCCAGCTTGGAGTTTCATCACTGTGAATTCATAATGACCATACCTTGTCCTAAATGCAGTTTTAGGGACGTCCTCCTCTCTGATCTTTAGCTGGTGATATCCTGACCTCAAATCCAGCTTGGAGAAGGTTGTAGCTCCCTTTAGTTGGTTGAAGAGGTCGTCAATTCTTGGAAGGGGATACTTGTTCTTGATTGTGATCTTGTTCAACTCTCTGTAGTCGATACACAATCTCATAGTTCCATCCTTCTTCTTGACGAATAAGACTGGAGCTCCCCAAGGTGACACACTGGGTCGGATCTGATTTTTGTCCAGCAGTTCCTGTAGTTGATCCTTGAGCTCCTTGAGTTCTGCAGGTGCCATTCGATAGGGTGCCTTGGATATTGGTGCCGACCCTGGCACTAGGTTGATCTCGAATTCAATCTCTCGATCAGGCACCTTTCCAGGTAAGTCATCTGGAAATACATCTGCAAACTCTTGCACCACTGGGATGTCTTCTATCTTGAGCTCGTCTCCTTCTTTTATTTCTTGGATCATTGCCAAGAAAACTTCTGCTCCGGTCTTCATGGCTGTCCATGCTTGGGCCGCAGAAAGTAGGGACTTTCTCTCCTTGTTCTTCCCATAGTAGATCAGCTCTTCTTGGTCGAAGGTTTGGAGCTTCACGCTCTTACCTCGACAATATACTAGTGCATGGTGATTGGATAGCCAATCCATTCCTAAGATAGCATCGAACTCGACCATGTTGAGTTGTATTAAGTTTGCGGAGAACGAATGGTCGCTTATCTAAATCTCACAGTTTCGATGGATCTTATATGTTTCAATAGTAGCATTTGTAGGAGTTGCTACTCTATAGGGTTCAGATAAAATTTCAGGCTTTAACCCTAACTTCTTAGCAAATCTCCTAGACACGAACGAATGTGTAGCACCACAATCAAATAGCACATAAGCAGGCAGCTTGTTGATGAAAATGGTACCTGTCACCACGTCGCTGGCGTCTTCAGTTTCTTCCTGTGTCATTGCGAACACACGAGCATTGGGCTTATCCTCCCTAGGCCTTGGCTTGCTCGGAGCCGCATTTCTCGATCCAGCTTTTGCGCCTTGGTTCTCCGGACAATCCGCAATCCGGTGGCCCAACTTTCCACACTTGAAGCATGCACCGCTCTGCTTGCGACAGTCTCCAGGATGACGTTGGCCGCAGGTGGAGCAAGTGGGCAATGCCGGGTTACTCTGTGTAGGAGTTGAGCCGCGGTTGAAGTTTGGCCGCTTGTTCCTAGGCCCACCTTGCGGAGTCTGAGCATTGAGGGGGCGCTTGTTTTTGTTGTCCGCTTCCCGCCTCTTTATGTCAGTCTCAGCGCGGATTGCAGCTCCCATCAAGTCTTCAAGACTCGAGGCTTGGTAAACAGCAAGGGCTGACTGAATACGGCTGTTTAGACCCTTCTTGTATCGGTGCAGCTTTAGAGTGTTATCCGCCATAATCGTTGGGACGTAGGTGCCCAACGAATTGAACTTGGAGGTATACTCTACAACCAACATGTCTGCGGTCTGAGTGAAGGTCTCAAACTCGCTGAGTCTTTGCATTCGTACTTCCATGGGAAAGTACTGTTTGAAGAATGCTTCTCGAAACCTCTGCCACGTCATAGCTTGTCCATTGGCAGTCATGGTGGGCTCAACAGCTTCCCACCATTTCCCAGCTTTACTGTCGAGGAGTGGTGTTACCACATCCACTTTGACTGCATCTGGGACTTCCAGAAGTCGAAGTTGCGTCTCGATGTTCTTCATCCAGGTTTGAGCAACTTAGGGGTCGTGGCTCCCATCAAAGGTGGGGGCTTTGTTCTTACGGAGGGACTCGTAATAGAACTTCGTCCCACGGGTTGGAGGGGGAGGAGGTGGAGCCTGGTTGTGGTTGGGACCAACCAACCCTTGAAGCGTTGTGGCAACCATTGTAACTATTGCCATAAGGTCTTCTCTACTAAGACCAGTTCCGTTGTTAGAGGGTCCTTCGCCTCCATTGTTCCTGTCGCTTCTACGATCACCTGCCATATTCTGCCATAGGGAGTCTTTATTAAGAATGGCGATATATATAACGGTGAACGGTCGGGAATAAAATATCTTGAAGGCTAAGCAATTTATTCGAATAGAAAGATGAATTGAATACAAAGCTAACATATATCCTATTCATCATCTATCTCTCCCTCGCCCAGAGGAATGTCCTCAATCTCTTCCTCTTCCGGTTCTTCTTCCCAATCATCATCGAATGGGCAGGGGCATTGTTGGCCTCTTGGAGACCGTGGATGATTTGAAGTAGGCTATCCTTCTCATCCACCAGGGCCTCGATGAGCAAGTGTTGAGCTTGCATCGAATCTTCGGCTTCGTGGATGCGAGCCTGGAACTTCTGATGGCACTCCACATGGTTTGCTCTAACTTGTTGTTTCTTAACCTTCATTCTCTCAATTTTCTTGGACATGCTAAGGCCTATCTCAGTCAGTCTGGCGATGACCTTATGCGAGGCTTCTAAGGCTACTTGCGTTTCTTCAAGTTCCTTCTTCGTGGCGGTCAATCCTCGTCTCTCAGTGGCTAACTGGGCTCTAAGGCGCCTAATTGTGCGGTCTTGGTTATCTAGGGCAATTTTTTTCATGCGGAGGGCAGCCGCAGCACGAGTACGAGGAACAGAAGGGGCCATTTCCTAAAATCGAGGATACGTCCAAAAATATAAAGTCGTGAGGTTAAACCATAAACAGAAGATACTAACCATAGGGATTTCAAAACTGAAGTTGGAGTCCTATACAAAAGGTTAGTGTATTTTCAAAAGGCAAAAATGTGCAATCGGAGGGCAAAACTGGTCTGTTGCCAAAATCCAAAATTCTCCCTCGAAATTGAAAATTTCAGATTTGGTTTCCCAGCTGGATTATGTACCTGGTGAGCTCTGATACCACTAAAATGTCACGCCCCGAGACCGAGACTCGTGACATCGGCAATATTAAACAATTATGAAAATTTTAAAACATTAAGCCATCATAGCATAGCTCAAACCAGTCTATTAATAATCGAAATATGATCGTGTTTACATCTGAAAATAAAATTTGAATAACAGAATGCGGAAGCAAAAAAAAAATACATAATTAAACAGAAATCTGAATCTTCACCAGCCCCAGAATTGTTCTTGCTCTTCTTCTTCTACATGCTCTTCATTCTTATCTGGGTGGAGAAGTAAGGGGTGAGTGTTTGGGAAAACACTCAGCAAGTGGGGGATACCATTCGAACATACACAATATACTTATACATATACTGAATAACAGATTTCAGAACAGAGCTTAGACAGAACAGAGCATAGCATAACAGATCAAAGCATAGCATAACAGAGCATAGCATAGCATAGCATAACAGATAGCATAGCCTGACAGATAGCACTGATGATTACTTCGTATCTATTGTTTACTGATCAGTCCCAAAGTTTTGCTCCTCTAAGGGGTCGAGGCCTTTAGTTACACCAAGTAACCCAGAAAGCCGAAATATTCCGTAAACCCATGTAACGACAGAATCGTGTCTATGTTTTACTGATCAGTCCCTAAGTTTTACTCCTCTAAGGGGTCGAGGCCATTAGTTACACACAGTAACCCAGAAATCCGAAATATTTCGTAGACCCATATAACGAAAGCAAAAATCAGTGCAAGCGGAGTTTGAATGAGATAAACCAATCTGAACCAAAGGTGCTCGAACAGTAGACGAAGATTGAACTTTCGAAATGAATATATATATATTATAACCAACGAAATACATATTAGAAAAAGCCCACTTACCCTTTAAATTCTTCGGTCGAAAATCTGGTAGTACGAAATCTGGAAAACGACTTCTGCTGACTTCGCACAATTGCTCGCAGGATTTCAACGAGAAATCTGGTAACACAACTTCTGAGCAAGTCGCAATTTACGTAGGATCGTGGCTAAGGGGTTTGGCGAAACTGCTGCAGAACTTTGGCGTGAGAGTTTATTGCTGTGAATTTCGAAGCGGTGTGAGCAAATCTGTGGCCATCCTGTGGTATTTATAGGCGCAGAGGTGAGAAAGTCGAGCGTCAGCCATTAAAGCTCTTAATTCCCTGACATTACGTCGACTGTTACGCGCGCATGATTTCCGAGTCTTAATTGGCCCTTAATTCCCTTAATTCTACGGTTACGGCGTGAAATCTTCCTTGTACACATGAGAGATCTCTTCGACTTTTCATGAGGAAGCTTTCTGTACAACAATCTTGCTTCGCGTCGAGGAATTCTAACTTTTTCTTGGAGAAGATGAAGTCTGCGTCGCTGCTGAATTTCGCGTTGCTGCTGAATTTTGCGTCGCTGCTGAATTTTGCTTTGCTGCTGAAAGTTCAACTGCTGAATTCTTCGTTGGTCAAAGCTGACTTCTTTTCAAACTCAACGACTGATCCTTAAGTCAAAACGTTGTCGTGTCAACTTATTCAAGCGACACCGTTTTGATATCATTGAAAAGTACCTGCTGGTTATCTTTAAGTAATGTACCTGCTGGACTCTTGCAACAGCTGATTCGAGATACCTGTAGCTATCTGCTGGTTTTTAATCATCGCACAATTCATGTGCTGAATCTTTAGTGTGAAGACGAAACGCTGTCGTATCGACTTATTCAAACGACATCGTTTTGCTATCGCTAACTTCCAGTACCAACTGCTGGTTTGTGCTGTAGCTTCCTGCTGATTGCTGACGTTAATGCTGACATCATCATTGTTTAGCTCTCCAGCTGGTCTTCTCGCACCAGCTGATCTTTCTTCGTCTGCTGATCACGAATGGCCAACTGCTGAATTTGCATAGTCACTACACAAAACGATGACGTATCATCCTTCCTGCTTCAGTAACTAATTCGACGCGCCACTGCTGGTTCCACGAAACGATGGTGTTTCATTCTCGCGCCATCCACTGCTGATCAGCTTTCACCAACAGGCGCTACTGCTGAATTTCGACCACCTGCTGATTTTCGACCAGCAGGCGAAATAGTTTTTTTTTTTTGAAGCTGAATTTTCGGGTTTTCACACTAGTGCTCCGTATGTTTGGTGCCAGCTGAGTTGAAGGAACTCAAGGATCAGTTGAGAGATCTTCTTGAGAAAGGCTTCATCCGACCGAGTATGTTGCCTTGGGGAGCTCCGATTTTGTTTGTGAAGAAGAAAGATTGATCTATGAGGATGTGTGTAGATTTTCGGCAGCTGAATAAAGCAATGATCAAGAATAAGTACCCGTTGACGAGGATTGATGACTTGTTTTATCAGTTGCAAGGATCGGCTGTATACCCAAAGATTGATCTACGCTCTGGCTATCACCAGTTGCGAATTAGAGACGCTGATGTAGCGAATACAGCTTTTAGGACGAGATACGGGAACTATGAGTTCCTTGTGATGTCGTTTGGTTTGACGAATGCCCCAACTGTTTTCATGGATTTGATGAATCGCGTCTTCAGCGAGTATATCGATCGATTCATGATTGTATTCATAGATGACATCTTGGTGTATTCGAGGAGTCTCAGATATCATAAGGAGCACCTGAGATTGGTATTCCAGAATTTGAGAGACTCGCAGTTGTATGCCAAGTTCAGCAAGTGTGAATTTTGGCTGGATAGAGTAATCTTTTTGGTCATGTCATCTCTGCACAAGGAATTTCTGTGGATCCTAGTAAGGTCGAAGCATTTCTTAACTGGGAGCGACCTAGGAATGTTTCTGTGATGCGTAATTTCTTGCGTTTGGCCGGCTATTATAGGCGTTTCATTGAGAAGTTCTCTTCGATAGCAAGGCCGATGACGCAGTTGACTCAAAAGGACAGGAAGTTTGCTTGGAATGAGGAGTGCAAGTCGAGTTTTCAAACACTCAAGGAGAAGTTGACCACCGCTCCTGTGTTGGCTTTACCATCTGGATCTGGAGGTTTTGTTGTTTGTTCCGATGCTTCTCTGAGTGGCTTGGGATGTGTTCTGATGCAGAACGGGTATGTGATTGCGTATGCATCTCGAAAGTTGAAGCCACATGAGAGGAGATACCCTGTTCATGACTTGGAATTGGCAGCGATTGTTTTTGCCTTGAAGATCTGGCGTCACTACTTGTGTGGTGAAGAGTTTGTGGTGTACACCGACCACAAGAGTTTAAAGTATATATTCACTCATCAGATCTGAATATGAGACAGCGTCGTTGGATGGAGTTGATCAAGGATTTTTATTGCGAGATTCAGTATCAGTCTGGGCGGATGAACTTAGTAGCCAATGCTTTGAGTAGGAAAGCCCAGCCTGCGATGCTATCATCTTTGAGTATCTCAAGAATCCAGGAGCACCTAGGTACTTCTGGTTGGCGGTTTCAGCCGAGTTATCAGTACTTCATAGTTTCTTCTATTCAGGTAAAGCCCAGCCTGCGATGCTATCATCTTTTGAGTATCTCAAGAATCCAGGAGCACCTAGGTACTTCTGGTTGGCGGTTTCAGCCGAGTTATCAGTACTTCATAGTTTCTTCTATTCAGGTTGCACCATAGATTGTGATTGACATCAGGGAGGCACAGAGGACTGATCCTTATATCCATGAATTGAAGATTAAGGCTCAGAATGGTCAGTCTGATGCTTTTACTGTTTCTCCCAATGGGTGTTTGAGATCTCGAGGAAGATTGGTGGTCCCTAACCTGATCTATTTGAAAGAGACTATTCTGAATGAAGCGCATTGTAGTCGATACAGTGTGCATCCGGGCGAGAGAAGTATGTACCATGCCCTGAAGTCTCATTACTGGTGGGAAGGCATGAAGAGCGACATTTCTGGTTTTGTTGCTCGATGTTTGAATTGTCAGCAGGTCAAGGCCGAAAGAATGAGACCTCGTGGATTGTCGCAAAGTTTAGAAGTTCCTCAGTGGAATTGGGAGCACATCTCCATGGACTTTGTGACTCATTTACCTCGATCGAGTAGGGGATGCGATGCGATTTGGGTGGTGATTGATAGACTCTAGAAGTCAGCCCATTTCATTCCCTATGATGTGAGGTGTTCGATGAAGAAGATGGAATTGTACATCGACCATGTGGTTAGATTGCATGGAGTGCCTGTTTCAATAGTGTTTGATAGAGATCCAAGATTCACTTTTCGATTCTGGAAGAGTTTGCAAACAGTTATGGGTTCAAGATTGGCAATGAGCATTTCTTACCATCCTCAGACAGATGGCCAATCTGAGAGTACCATTCAGACTTTAGAAGATATGGTGCGAGCAATTGTGATGGATTTCAGTGGTGGCTGGCAGGATTCGCTATCCTTAGTTGAGTTTTCTTATAACAACAGCTACCAAGTGGCTATCGGGATGGCTACATTTGAAGCGTTGTATGGTCGCAAGTGCAGATATCAGATCTGTTGGGAATAAGTTGGTGAGAGACAGCTTTCGAACCCTGAATTTGTGCATCATATGAGATCATATCTCATTAATTCGAAGTAGAATGAAAGATGCGCAAGATCGCTTCACTAGCTATGCTAACAGAAGACGCCGACCTCTGGAATTTGAAGTTGGTGATCGAGTATTCCTCAAGATTTATCCTTTCAAGAGCATGATGAAGTTCAGATTCAAGGGTAAACTAGCTCCCAGATTTGTTGGTCCCTTCGAGATTATTGAAAGGATTGGACGATTGGCTTATAGATTGCAGCTGCCTGATGAGTTAGCAGCGATACATGATGTTTTTCATGTGTCAATGTTGAGGAAATATGAGCCAGATCCGTCCCATATGTTGAGAGCTGATGAAGTGGAGCTGGATCAGACCCTGAGTCATGTTAAATATCCAGTGCAGATTCTAGATAGAAATGAGAAGCAGTTGAGTAATAAGATAATTCCGTTGGTGATGGTGCAATGGAGTAAGCATGGCCGAGAAGAAGCTACCTGGGAAGTGGAATATAAGATGAGACAAGAGTGGCCCATCTGTTTGAGCTGTGACAGCAGTAGAATTCCCGGTAATTTCTGGCTTTTGCTTCGTGTTTTGAGGATTGTTTTGTAGCTTGTGTTGAGTTGCGTTAGTTAGTTCTGGTGTCTTTTTGATTCTGCCCTATGTTTGCCTTTGATTTCGAGAACAAAATCTCTTAAGGTGGGGAGAATGTGAGGTCTGAGATTCAGTAATTAGTGATTAATCAGATTTGGCTAAGGATTAGTCACGGGAGTCGTGATTTACAAATTTTAGATTTGAGAATTTTTGGTCAAATCTGGTTGGGGATTTTTCAGAATTGACGAAGAACTATTCAGCTTTGAGTCGCTAGTTGCTATCGGGATCTGATTTCAGTAGGAATTCATATTTGAAGACTATCGCGGAAGAAGATAAGCTTTTAGAATTCTTGCGCAAGAATTAGCGAGAATCAGATTCGAGGTACTCTGGAGTCTCAGAGCTGAGGGAACTGATGTGAGTAGTCAGATGTGGCGCGGGAAGCAATGCGATGTTGTTTCGCGTTATCATATGTGAAGCTAGCGAGAGGAATCTGTGAGCAGATGCGAGAGTCAACGTTTTTGAGTTTACTGGTGTTGTTAGCGCTATTCAGATCCGAGTGAGCATGAGCAGATATGAGCGCTGGGATCTGTTTCAGCTATGAGCCAGTGCAACGCCGTTTTGATTAGTTACCGCACGCAGCGTTAGCACAGTTAGATTTGAGTTAGCGCTGGATCCAGATTTGAGGATTTTTGCCTTAGAGATAGGATCTGTTGCTGGGATCTGAATATGTCGATGTTGACTTTCACTGTAGACTTTGACTCGAGGATTTAAATACAAGTGTTGATTAACACTTAGCGTATTTCGACCCCGATATTTCTTATCGTCATCCCCAGTGAAACCCTCGATAGTTACTGTTCATTCGAACCCTTCTCCGTTAGATTCCCGTCGATTTCCGTTTTTCGGAGAAAGACTGGTGGCGCTGAGATCGTCCTGCTTAGTTCTTTTGATTGATACCAGTCTGGAGTTGTAGATCGACGCGTAGGAGGAGCGCGAAGGATTTACAGTGTTAAAAAATTTTCGCGACAGTTGACCCGAGAGTTCTTTAGTTCGTTTGAGCTTCTGGGTAAGTGATTTCTTACCATTTCTAGCTTAGTTACAATTGTTAGAGCTTGCGTTGAGTAGAACCAGATTGTAGTTCTTGGTCGTAGGCAGTGAGTTTTAGGAGTTTGGATTTGAGCTAAGTTATGAGATGAGTTGACAGATTTGAGCTCCCAGGCAGTTCCTGCTGCGGTTACTGAGACCAGCGAGGAATCAGATTTGAGAAGACTGAGGTTGCCGTTCCCTGGTGAGATCTGTTGAGGTAAAATCTGAGACTTGAGGTACAAATTGAGCTTCTGTTAACAGCTTTGGGCATAAGCGTGTAGTATTTTTAGGCATGGACTGTATTCTATGAATTTTGTGATTTACGTGAACAGCTTTGGCTCACTGTATGATTTAATTGTTCTGTTTACGTGAATTATGCATGCTTAAATCAGATTTGAATTTAATGGCATTCATGCATACATATTGAGCCTGAGATTTGATTGATTACCTATCGAGAGCCACATTGTGACCGGCCGGCAGATGTGTCGCTCCTGAAAGGCACAATGCTATCATCGGAGTGGTGACCGACTGATTCGTCGTGTCTGAATACCACCGAGCTGTGATGGTTAATTGAGTGGCTAGACCTGAATATCACGGACCAATGATTTCCATCGACTGATTGGCTGTGCGTGGTATAGAGGCTCACCGATTTGCCAGCTGACTCGTTGGCTTAGATGACCAATTCTTTGACAGCCCTCATGCATTTCATGTTTTGAAATACTACATGTTTATGATTTGCTGTTGTATTAGTGCTCTTCGTACTGAGGTTTGACCTCGTATTTCTTTTTCCTGCTTTTGTTTTCTTTGGGTCCGTGTTACCCATTGCAGGAGTCGCAGGTAATCTGGCTGGGCAGAGTGGAGCTTCAGCTAGTAGATCCCCGCTTGGTTGAGTCCCAATGTATTTGTATTATGTATCGAACCAGGGGATGCCCTGAGTTTCTATGTATTTTGGGGATCTGTTATTTGAGTTTATTTGATTACCTGTTTGTTATTGAATTTTGAGTATGAATATTTTGAATGAATGTTTTAATTGTTCAGGCACAATATTAGAAAATTTTTAAGCCCTATTTTTATGCTTCCGCGATTATGTGCCTAATTGTGCTATTAATCGTTGTTGTTTAGCACGGGTCCTGACATTCAGTCTACGCCGATTGGAAATTTTGGAATCAGTTTCGGATATAGCCGCTAAAGAAGATTTAGCATGGGCAGAAACAATTTCTCTGCAAACTGCTGTGAGTAGACGATTGTACATAATAGCAAAGTATAGGGAAATGTTGTTGAGAAAATTTTTGGAGGGCAGAAATAAAAATTTTGAATCAGGAAAGCCCACGACAGCTATAGATTTACAAGTCTTAGATATGCTCTCGGACGCTCATCACCATTCATTGAAAGCTTTGCTAAAGCAGATGAGAGAGCACAAACTGGAATGGACAAGGCCGTACAGCTCATGGTTGTTCGAAGGAGCAAATATATATCGTGGTGTAGTTATTTCTAGATCTAATCCAAACATGAGGTCTATCTGCTGGATTAGGACAATGGTTTTAATTGACGGATCGTGGACAGCAATAGAGGGACCAGATATGTGGATCCGCGAGAGCAAAGAACCTATTTCTCATGAGTTGGAGCTGCTGCCTCAAAGGATATATGTGGATACTCTTGCCCTGATTTGTATTTTTATTGAGCCAGTTCAAGATCTGGTTAGACCGCCTTTTGCTGGACAATGGGGCTGGATTATAGTTAGTAGAGATATTGTACAGTTTTCAATTTTTGGTCATCTACAACCGGTTGGAACGCATAATTGTTGCAGGGATATAGTAGCTATAGGACCAGTTTTGGATATAGACTCAGATCCGACATAATTTGTTGGTGTTTTTTGGAGAGTGTTAGATGCAAATCTGATTTCTTCAAGCTCTAGTTCTTCACAATCTGAGAATCTGAGTTCTTCAAGTTCTCGTTCCTCCAGTGATTCTCGAATGCTTTTCACTGCTGATGATCTTCCTGAGATCTCATCTACTGCTGATATTCCTCAGATTGAAGAGACATCTGCTGGTGTCCCTTCAACAGATTTTACAGACGCGTTTGCACAGCTCAAAGCTTCAGTTGATCAAATTTCATCTGAGCAAGTGCAATCCAGATTTCACTTAGAAAACTCAAGGCTGAACTTTCTAAGAGAATTTCAAACCTTGAGAATGCGTTGATTACAGCTTCTGACAATCAGGATCGGGCTACTCTTGTTCAAAAAAATATTCTACATAAGGATATGCAATATCAGAAGGATGCTTTGTCTGCGGAACTGGCTGATATTCGTAATGATTTGCTTGAATTCGGTGTGGAAACACAGGAAAATTACACTACCATTCGTGATCACCTTGCCGAAATCATTGCCTACATCAATAGAGGCCGTGATGACAAAAAGGGGGAAGTGAGTAGCAGCCGAGGTCCACAGCCTCTGCCTGACGATATAAACAGACCTGGATCAGGAGATGATGGAAGAGGCAGAAGTAGCAGCAGTGAACCGTCTAGGAAAATAGGTATTGGATACAGAGGAGGAGGACGTACTAGTTCGAGAGGGTTCAAATATTGGTTTAGAGAATAGAACATAGCAGTTTTTGATATTTTCACTTCTTGTACGAATCTTTTGTACTTGCAGATTTGAATATATATATATATAGCACGACTTTGAGCAATTTAATTTTTGTCTCTAATTAAGTCGAAGGCTGCTAAGTTTTGTCATCACCAAAAAGGGGGAAATTGTTAAGATATAATTTATAAGTTTTGTTGATAACGAAAACTAGGCTAAGAACTGAACATAAAACTAAGATATGGATCTTAAGTAATCGTGCTCTTGGAGGAAGTAAGGATTTCAGATTGGATGTCATGCTATCAAGATAAGTATATCAGATCAGAGAATAGCAGAGTGTATTAACAGGGGATTTCAGATCTCAGTTATTCGGGTTGAAGATATCAGATCAGAGTTTATCAGATTTGGGTATTCGAATTATTTGAGTAATCAGGTAAGCTATTTCAGTTTCGGGGAACAGAGATTTTCAGATTGGGTTATAGTATATAAAAGAGAAAATAGTGTAGCAGATCTCAGTAACAGGAAGTCAGATCAGAACAGGGTTTCTCACAGATTCAGTTTCCGAGAGTTCAGATTTGATTATATTTTAAATAAGACAAAAAGGGGGATAGCGCGTAAAGAAGGGAAGTTTCAGATCTGACAGATATTCAGTTATGAAGAATGTTAGGATAGAAAAGCACGGGGTTGTTCGTGAGTTCTGCCACAATTCACGTAGGCTCTCACACAGCCTTGACATCAACCCCACATGTCACATGCTTATTAATTTATTTGGACGTAAAAACCAGCACGCAACTCAAACCGGATCGCGTTATAGCAGCTTGGCGCTAAACCAGCGCAGTGCAAGATCTTGGTTCCAGCTGGTTGTTCCAAACAGCTCAATGGCAATAGCTCAGTGTTCTTGAATACTTGTGCACCGAGATACAGATTGAGTAATGAATTTAAATCATACGGATATAACTCAAACTGCATTCTTAAATTCGAAATCTCATTTAAACAGTTTTATGCATATTCAACAAACATGATGTGCGTATGTATGAATGCAATAAAGCAGTAAAGAAATACGCTGATTTGTTTATGAAAGTTCGGAGTTCAAACTCCTACATCTCCCCTTCTTCCGCAGTGGGAAGGATCCACTAGAAGACTTTGATTACAACGATCCTCGCTGCAACCCGCTCCTATGACCAACAGCCCCAAGAACTCCTAGCATCAACCACCGCACACTAAGCCCGCAAGCTGTGTGACTCACTCACTTCTTTACTGCCTCAGTGAGAAAGGAGACACTTCTTTATGTTAGAGTAGATGCCCAACTAGCCAACTTGTGGCGTGTGGGTTTATAGACTCTTGTATATGACAATCTTTATATATATGATATTCGTATTTATTTATGGCATTCTTTACTTTCATTGTGTTGTATGATGATTAACAATTGCGTTGAGTAAAGACCTAGAATGCGCTATAGTGTATGTTAGATGCGATAGTGGGTATGACGGCTATCATGAAACACATCTAATCGTCACTGTGTATTCTGAATTAGTTCCTAGTCGATTGGGCCGTCAAAATGAGGATAAGGCCGCCCGAGCTTGAGACTAGTATCTGCGATGCAAAGTACTATGTTTCATTGGTAGGGAACATTGTGATGTTCTGAGCATGCATATAGATAGTGACCTGGTGATCTATCGAACTACCCTCGTTCGGACTTTCCAAGTGGTTACCATTTGTCGAGTTGATAAGTCCGAGGTCTTGGTTGTACTGATTAGTCCTCACGACTCGAAACTTCATTGAGACTCTACATGATAGGCGTCTCACTTTGACTCGTTTGCCGACTCGCTTGGGGTCATTAGGCGGCGGGATTGGGTGAGACCCGATGCATGTAGGAGTCGATGCATCGTTGTCGAGGATTCACCGCTCGTAGACATGCGTGGATATCCTATGCTATCTGAGGGGATAATAGTGTATAAATCTCTGGCCAGAGTACTAGAAGTGTTTTAGGTAAATGGGTTTACCTAGTTACACTCGCGATGTCACTATTCGATCTCCAAGATATATGCATAGCTATCGGATCTTTAGCGACTCTCGATTTGCCAATGGTCGTTGATCTGATCGGGATATATGGATTGAAAGGACCGTACTGTACGCTAACCACGACCAACTGGTTCTTGCAGGCACTATCAGTGATACCTAGGGGATCATGGGGCGATGTTGCTAGACGCTCTTACCATGATCCGATGGGCAAGTCCGGAATTGTGATTTCAGAGCCACAATGGTTGTGGGCCCAGGGCTAGCTGTATCCATGAACCATTGAGGGTCACACAAGTACTGGATTCGAGATTCCCGCATGGAAACTAAGCTCAATGTGTTGAGCACTTGAGGAGGATTTTGGTAGTGCGACTTCCTAAAAGTCGACAGGGGTCAAATCGTGATTTTCCGCTGTTGAGGGGCAAAACGGTCATTTTGCACTGAGGTTCTGAAAAATGGTTTTTCAGATCATAGTATTCAGTTTTGGAAACTGAGTCGATCGGTTCGATCTGATCGGCGATCGGAGTTACGATGAAGTCACGGTGATAGGGATGAACCGAATGTTCATCCGTTGGTCCCGGGCCCGTTGGGCCGGTCCAAGTCTATCACTAATCTACTTAAGGTAGACTAGGGCTTCATAACTCACAATCACAACACTTAACCCTAACCCTAGCATCTAAGTGCGCCGTCCCCTTCCTCTCCTCAAAAGCCGCCGCCGCCGCCTTGCGCCACCGCCCGCCGCCTTGCGCCACCGGTGCCGCCGCCGCCGCCTTGCTTCGCCGGAATTTGTTACGGCCAACTTGACAAGGAGAATCCGTCCACGCTGATCTCATCAGGCCTTCTAGTGCAGGCTGACGAAGGATTCTCCCTTCCGGTCGTGGACCTGATTGACGTAATCTACCGCCGCCTATCGTGAAGTGCCGGTTTCCTCGTGAAACTGGTCGGAGCAAGGCGCCTAGACGCCAGCAAGGTAACTGACTAAACACCCTATGAATGGTTCATATTGTGTTTGAATTTTATTGTATTGATCGTCTCCCGGGCAATTTTGTTTTCCGCTGCGCCCCGGGAGGCGGGATCCGGATCCTACACCGTTGATCCCCAATAGTGGTATCAGAGCCAAGGCTAGGATCTGATCAATACAATTGCTGCCTTATTGTATCTAACTTTCAATTTTTCAGAATCGAAACGAAACAAAATCGACGTTGCATCGGCCACGGCGCCGCCGCGCATGGCGGCGCCTCCTCATCATCGCCGCGCGCATGTGCGCGCGCCATAGCAGCGTACTTGCTGCGCTTCGCGCGATGATGTTGCGCATGATGGCCGGCTGCTTGGCGCCGCTTCGCGCTTGGAGATCGGCCGCTGGCCGCGCGATGGCCGCACGATGTTGCGCCCGTTGGCCACTCGCTGGCCGGCCATTTGCGCGCTAGCCGCGCGATGGCCGCGCGATGTCACGCCCATTGGCCACTCGCTGGCCGGCCGTTGCCCGCCTACCTTGCGTGCTGGTTGCGCGACGCTGGGCGCTACATGCGCCGTGCTTGGCGCGGCAGCGCGCGGCACAAGGCCGCGCGTGATGTTTTCGGCGGCCGCCGCCGTGTGGCCGCCGTCCGACGAATCTCCGACGTCGTTGCGACGGCTGAATTTTTGCTTCTAGGTTTAGTTCGGGCCTGTCCCGGGCAGCCCGTGAAGTTTTCGGGCGATATTCGATATCGGGCCGATTTTGGTCGATTTTGAAATTTTGAGTTTTTGGGCCTATAATTGTTTTAAGCCCAATTTGATACAATTAAAAATAGCGAAATACGATTTTAATTTTAAAATATGATTTTATGATTAAATATGATTTTATTGATTAAAATTTGATTTTATCGACAAAATACGATTTTATTATAAAATGCGATTTTGTGATTAAAATATGATTTTGCGATAAATAATTTGATTATTTAATTTATGCATGTTAATTAGATTATCTGCATGATTGGGATGATCGAGAGCCGTGCCCAATGTGTTAGGTGTATGCAATAGGTTTTTATGATTTCGGTTTGTAAATATTATTGATTATCATTTTAAGTGGGCCTGTTTGTGGCCCGTTCCCACCCCTTGAAAAATGTATCCCTTATATGTCATGGTATATTTAAATGTAAATTATTAGATTTAGTGGGAGGACATCCGAAGATGGTGGACAATGACGATCAAAGATATTGAAGACCGAAGATCTGTAAAACCGGAAGCATTGTAATAGGATTGCATTGCAAGTTTCATTACCCCTAGGATTGGACCCAGGTCCGTGACTGGCAATCACGGACCGCATAGCTCTCGCGATCGATCATCCCAATATTTATATATGTGATATATATAGTTAGTTGAATCCGCATGTTTTAAATATGATTTAAAATATATTGCATGAGACCAAAGTTTTCAAAAATAAAATCCCTCGTTTTAAATATGATTAAAACTTATATCAAGATAAATGTTTATTCGATAAACTAAAGGGAATTTAAATTTGTTTAAATTTCCCTACCTTCCATCAACAATGGGTGTACGCCGATGCTACCCGTATACATGGCCCGCTCATATTATTGAGGGGGTCATGTATGCCGGAAAGCTGTCCACGCCATTGACAAATGTTGTGAGTTTGGTTGGAACTCCCTTTAATGTTGGCTCATATTATTGGGGACGTTAAGGGGACCGTCCTTCACGACTCAACATTGATGGGTCATCTTGACACGTGATAGTAAACGGCGTCATATTATTGGGCCCTTACTGGACGTGAGATGAATACATGGAGATTGCATCGGTTGCAATCGGAAACTACCTTTTGGGGGTCATGGATGACTGATATTATTCGGGTCCATGATCGCTTGATTGGGCTCCGTGTACCCACTAAAGAAACTTGCTTTCTCGATTTCATTAGATGGTGGTGAAATCGTTAAAATAGTGGGAGGGTAATTCATAAAACTTAACGACCTTGTTTTATGTCTTAGCGATTATTTTATATATAGTTAGTGATGATTGTCTGTTTTCTTTTAGTATAACTGCTTATATAATGCCTTCGTTCAAAAACCCACTCGCTGCTATACTGGATAGCAACAAGTTCACCGGTCTGAACTACCAAGACTGGCTCCGCAACCTCAACCTTGTGTTGGGTTCGGAAAAACTTCATTATGCGATAGAGAAGAGTCCTCCGAAGGAAGCCCCTGCCGATATCAGCCCTAAGGAGCTGGTTACGCTTAAACAATGGTGGGACGACGAGGTTAAAGCTCGATGCTATGTGATGGCGTCGATGTCCAATGAAATGCAACGGCGCTTTGAGAAGACGAAGTATGCTGCTGACATACTTTTTCATCTTAAAGAACTATACGGGGAGAACTCTCGACATGAGAGGTTCACGGCTGTCAAGGAGCTTATGACAAGCCGCATGCGCGATGGGACTTCGGTCCGCGAGCATGGGGTTCGTATGATTGGGCTCGTTGAAAAGCTGTCGGGCCTTGATATCACACTTCCGCACGAGCTTTCTGTGGATGTGCTTCTCCTCTCACTGCCTGCTGCATTCGACCCCTTTGTGGTCAACTTCAACATGAACAAGCTGGCAGCCACCCTTGAAGAGGTGGTTAACATGCTTGTAGTGTTTGAAGGAACCATAAATAAGGACAAGCCCGTCCTCCTTATGGGCTCTTCTTCCTCTGCGAAGAAGGGGCCCAGACGCAAGGGAAAGAAGCGTTCTGCCCCTGCAAAGGAGGAAAAGTCCACTAAGAAGCCAAAGGCAAAGGCTTCCAAGCCGAACAAGTCTGAGGATGTTTGCCACCACTGCCACAAGCCTGGACATTGGAGGAGGAACTGCGAGGAGTACCTCGAGCAGTTGCGAACTGCGAAAGGTATGTTCTATATTGAAATAAATATGTCTCTTAGTTCGACTTCTTGGGTACTTGATACCGGATGTGGATCTCATATCTGCAATGATTTGCAGATGATGACAAGAAGCCGACGTCTTAGAGAGGGTGAGACCCACTTGAGGCTTGGCAATGGAGCAAGAGTTGCTGCAGTAGCCAAAGGAGAGGTTTATTTATTTCTGTCTTCTGATTTTAAGTTGTTATTGAGAAAAGTTTTATTTGTTCCCGAATTAATAAAGAACATTATTTCTGTTTCTATGCTTGATAGTGATGGATATTCTTGTATGTTTGCTAATTCGATTTGCAATATTTACAAGAATGAATGTTTAATTGGAATTGGGGAACGCGAAAACGATTTGTACACCTTAAAATTGAAAGACGTTCCAACTCGCGATGTCGAAGCACATACAACAACGATTAAACGGAAACACGATAACTTGAACCTAGCACAGCTTTGGCACGCTAGGCTAGGTCACATTTCTCTAAGTAGGATGAACAAGTTAGTTAGGAGTGACATGTTTGATCTGTCAGACATTAACTCCATACCGAATTGTGAATCTTGTCTTAAGGGAAAGATGACTAAGCAACCCTTCAATGGCAAGGTTGAGCGTGCTCAAGGCCTATTGGATTTGATCCATACTGATTTGTGTGGTCCATTTAGTATTGGTACTAAATACGGTCACACATACTTCATCACCTTTACCGATGATTACTCTAGGTATGGGTACTTGTACTTGATGAAGTACAAGTCTGAATCCTTTGAAAGGTTCAAAGAATTCAAGGCTGAAGTAGAAAATCAATTAGGCAAAAGTATTAAAGCACTTCGATCTGATCGAGGTGGTGAATACTTGAGTGCTGAATTTCAAGACTATCTAAAAGAGAATGAGATTCTCGCACAGTGGACCCCTCCGGCCACACCACAGCTCAATGGTGTAGCGGAGCGTCATAATCGAACCCTGTTAGACATGGTTCGATCTATGATGAGCTTCACTGAACTTCCTACCTCGTTTTGGGGCTATGCGCTCGAAACGGCGGTATTGTTGTTGAACAATGTCCACACTAAGGCAGTGGAGACTCCATATGAGATATGGATGGGCAAACCACCCAAGTACTCATACATGAGGATTTGGGGATGTCCTACTTACGTGAAGCAGACAGTAGGAGATAAGCTGGATACGAGATCCATCTTATGCTACTTCATTGGGTATCCAAAGAATTCCATTGGATACTACTTCTACTATCCCAGCGAAACAAAAGGCACTGGAGACTCCATATGAGATATGGATGGGCAAACCACCCAAGTACTCATACATGAGGATTTGGGGATGTCCTACTTACGTGAAGCAGACAGTAGGAGATAAGCTGGATACGAGATCCATCTTATGCTACTTCATTGGGTATCCAAAGAATTCCATTGGATACTACTTCTACTATCCCAGCGAAACAAAAGTGTTTGTTTCTAGGAATGCCACCTTTATGGAAAGGGAATTTCTACTTGATAGAAAAGGCAAGATAGTAGAACTCGAAGAGGTTCTAGAACCAACTGAAGTACCAGGTGAATCTCCTACACCTCCAGAGCCAGTACCAGAAATGGTCGCACCTAGAAG